>JBBJLS010100360.1:0-20399 GCA_037577275.1 Bryconaethiops microstoma | reverse complement strand
ACACACACACACACACACACACACACAAATAATAAAAATAAAAAAAATACACAGTCTATACAGTTACCCTAAAAAAATAAATTAAAAAAAAAATCTCTGCACCTTAAGATGTTGGGCCACCATAAGCTGACAGAACAGCCCAACTTCGCCTTGGCACTGATTTTGCACGTCTATATAGAACTGGACTGAAGGGATGGAACACAGTTTTTCCAAAAGATATTCCCTCAACTGCTGTTTTGATGAGGGTCATGGAGAGTACCCTCCAACGTCTCCAATGCCCTGTAAAGGCTGTCTCATATGATTTACCTCATTTTCACACTCAATTCAGTGCCCTCTTGTGGAACAGAACACCGGCATTAGGCTGGAAATGTGTGCAAGCGTTTACATCAGGGGAAACTCAGCCTTTTTAAAAATAACACTGCAATAAGAATATTCTTCTTCCAACACAGCTTAATTCTATCATGTTCAGCATTCAGGATACACCTGCACTTATGTTTCATCCCTTATTTATTCAAGTTCTAATATATTAGTATACACATACACACCCATATACATATATATACACATATATATATATATATATATATATATATATATATATATACATATACATATACATATATATATTATATACATATATATACACCTATACACACACATATATACATATACATATATATACACATATATATACACATATACATATATATATACACACACACACATACATATATATACATATACACACATATATATATATATATACATGCTTGAATTATTCCCACGAGTTAATTGCTTGAGTTAATTCCATTCAATACATCAGTTACATTTTGCAGTAACCAGAAACTTCATTTTCACCAGAAACTGCCATTCTGCCACAAGGGTTATAACTACGGAAAAGCAGTATTATTTTAATATTTTATAACTCATTGTTATCAGGACTAACCGGATCACATTTGATCACAAAATGCTTTTCTGAGCATTCTGTGATTACCATTACCCTTCAAGAACTAAACACACAATTTATTACAAAGAGAGCATAACTAGTCCTGAATAATTGGATTTTTTCTCCTTAGAGTGTGAAAAAAAAAAAAAATCACTGTTTGTGCACTGACATTTTATTGTACTGATTCTACATTCAGAAAGTGTCTAACAAGCATGAATGATGAACAGAAGACATGGAAATGTTTTAAGATTCCTATCCGCACCGTGCACAGACACATGTACATGAGTAAATTAACTGATAATAAAATTTCCAACTTCTAAGACATCTTACCATAAGTAAATACCCAAACAGTCAACATGGGAGGAGGCAAGGAAGTTCCCCGTTGGAGAAAAACTGACACTGACGGCCGCTGAGTCTACCAGGAAACAGTCGACTAAACTGTGCCGGTGAGACAGAGAACAAGAGTGAGAATGAGAGCGAAAACAAGAAAGAGAGAGAGAAACAAACGGGGAAAAGGTGATTACCACAAGGCCAGAGAGGGGATTTAGTAGCCATAGTACACTCCACAGATAAAGATAAAATAACATATTAGGTGTCACAGAGAGCCTAAACAAGATAAACCTTTATCTCCTGAAACAGTTTCACATGTTGCTTTTTGTCAAAAGCGACTTGGGATGACTCAACAAAAGGTCATCGCACAAAATCTGTTAATTAATTCAGAAAGTGAAACAAGTCCTGAGTGAACCCGGTGTTCCCCTCAGACAGAGACCGACTAGAAAGTCATAAGTCTAACCACAGGTCATCGCCTCGCTCAAGAAAATGACCAGAGCACGAGACGGCTTCCACAAAGGTGTTACCTTCCCGAGGGCAAGTCCCACGTTCTGATGGTGCAGTCCATGGAGGCTACTATCAACCACCGTCCATCCGGGCTGAAAGTCTGTACAGAACAACAAGGAGCACATATTACCAATGACCTGTACCTTACCTAACTAGTCGTGTTTGTGTTCGGTGAATTAAAATGCATCAGTGTGTTAAATTAAGAGTCTTCTGTGGGCTCCCTCGTTTTCATCATTTAATAAAGGACAACCAATGTTGCCTTTATTGTTTGAGGCCCTGTGGATTTAATCCTTAAAGACTTATCACTAATTTGTTTAAAGTAAATGGGGCCTTATAGTCACACGTGAACAGTGTGAAATTCTTCCTCTGCATTTAACATTAAACCCATTTAACCCATTCACCAAGTGAAGCAGCTGGCAGTAGGAACGCAGCGCCAGGGGACGGTACCTTACTCAAGAGTACATCAGTGGTGCCACTGACAGTCCTGGGATTCAAACCCCACATCCTTCTGATCACAGTGGCCACTCCATAACCACTAGGCCACCAGCTGCCCCAATCAACCCTAATCAAAGGTGACTGAACTGTGCAGTAGTTTGTGATGAAAACAAAGCAGAAATCTACAGAAAATAAGCTGGAAATCTCTCTCTTTACACTCTTTTCTATAAAATAAGTATGACACTGCTTCACTCGGGTGAATGGGTTAAATGCAGAGGACTTAAGGGATTTCATACGTGATTCAATATAGTATTAAAAAAATCTTATGAAGAAGGAAAAGCTCACCATATCATTGATTTGTCCACGTTGGCCACAGAAACGGCGTACGATCCTCTTTGTCTCCAAGTCCAAGACGCTGATCGTGAAGTCATCCAGAGCAACGGCCAGCATCCCACTGTTGAGTGGTCAGGAAAGTAAAACATTTTGTTAATTTAGTTGTATTAAATACTTTTAAAAAGCATAGCATCGTATTGTATGACACGCTTTTTATGTAAATTCAAGATTCTTTGTCGCATGCATAGTTATACAAGTGAAATGATAAAGTAATGACTGTTTCCATGTTAGATAATGTACTAACGAGTCTACAGCTGGTAGGAAGGCCTGTGTTCAAACAAATCGGTCACATCTCCACGTTGTGTTTTTGCATTGCACCATCACAATGTTTTGATTATTATACCTTTACTTTTTGCTTAAGACGTGTGTAGTCAGAAATTAAATAAAAACCTGTGTAGCCAGACAAGTTATTCCATTAGGTCACTTATCAATAACTTCACACATGCAAGCTGGACCAATAGGTTATATGTGTCTAGTAAAGAGAACAGGAGGTGTAAAAACAACTCCGGCAGCACTGCTGTGTACAATACAGGGTCCTGACCACTAAGGAAGACAGAAAATAGGACTAAGAAATGATGAAGAGAAACAGATGGACCACCGTGTGTAATTACTAACAAAAATCCACGGAATAGTGAGCGAATCTGATAAAATGGACACTGATTGTTGATTAAAAGGCAACTGGCTCATCAGTGTACATGGAATTACTTCAGAATAAATGTTGGCAAACCTGTGGTTTATATGGAAATACTTGAGGACGAATGTTAAATCTTTAGTGTGAGCTGTTGTCTGTGTAAACGTTTACCATTCTGCAGGTCAACTGCTTTTTAAAATTTTTATTTCTTAGCAACATAAAATTCGAACATTCAGATATTACTTTGAAATCGCATGTATCGCTATGGCAAAAGAGTTAAAAAGCCAATCCATAATACATTCGATAACAGTAATGTAATGTACTATCTAGTGAAGTATTTTTATATGATGAACCTCATTTTTAATCTGTTTACAGCACCTATTGAATGCCAACCCTAACCCAAAATCTTAATCTAAATGTAAAGGCTGGCACTGCCGTTCTCTGTAATGGACAGTCGTCATCCGACAGCTCTGACCTGTCTCTGTGCAGGAGTGTGGAAGCAGGTGATGCAGGCAGGCTATCTGTGTGTAGAAGCTCTCTGGACTTGAATTTCCAGATCTTCAGGAGCCCATCAGCTCCAGCACTGACCATGAGCTCGTTGAGTGCATCGACAGAAACACCTCTCACTGGCCCGGAGTGTGCTACAAAATACCAAATGAACTACGGTTTGTTTAAAGTAACTACAAACATTAGAGAAACTACGAGTGGTTACGAGCTCCGAGAACATCATCCAGGTTAGATACGATTTTCAACTTGCCTAAGTCTACACTTAGTTTACATATAGTTCACATATATACATGTAAAATATATATATGTATATTTTACAATACAGATGTCCGTAATTATATTTCTAGATTGTATAGTGTACATTTTATACTGTACTGTTGATATAGTATTTTATTCTGTTCTATTGTTTTCGTAATTTTTTTTTTTTTTGCTCTTATCTTTGTTCTGTCCACCTTCTGCCGTGACAAAGCAAATTTCCCACTTGTGGGACTAATAAAGGTTTATCTCATCTTATCTTAACCGTGTAGTCAAGATTCTGCTCCTTCTTCAATATTACATCTCTATACGAAGAGACTCCATTATATACTACACGCCTTAGCTCGGAATAATTTTATTGCAAAATTGTCTCTGTACAAAAATATGATCTTATAGAGCCACACAACTGCTATTTGGAAACAATACAAAACGTTAGGATGCACCAAGGTGCCTTGTTTTGATCACAGATGGCAAATCAGAGTATGAATCCAGTTTCATCAAATACTGTAACGAAATGATTAAAACTTATCTGATGCAGCACAGGACTCACCTTTGTCTTTTCCATACTGTCCTCTATGGAGGCCTGACTGCATGTTGTATACGTCTATGTGTCCTGAAGACAGTGCAATCACTGCAAAGTTTCCACAAGAACTGATGTCCACAACCTGAAGAGGCAGGAAGAATGGGTCACTTTTGGTATAATTTGGATAATGAAAACAAGAAACACTGAGAGATGTACTTAACATGCAGGAATGGAATGGTACACTGACCGTGGCATGAACGCTGAGGATGCGGCTCTTGTTGAAGCGCTCTGGTTCCAGCTTGTGAGCTCCCATAGAGCCTTTCTGATAGTTCCAGGTAGTGGCGACAAGAAAACCTTGGTGGCAGGCCACGATGCCATCCCAGTCGCTCTGACGGGCACTTTCTACGTAGGGACATACACATAAAATGTAATGACACATGCAAATTCAGAGACAAAGTCTTACTAAATTAAAAAGTTTCTGGTCACCTGACCACTGCCCCTATATGAGCATGTTGGACATTCCTTGCGAAGACAATGGCCATGATTAATGCAGCTGGGCCCCTTTTGTGACTATTACAGCCTGCATTCGTCTGGGGCAGGCTTTCCACAAGACTTTGAATCAAGAATACGTGCCCATTCCGTTAAAAGAGTGGTGAGGTCAGGCACTGACGCTGGATGTGAAGGCCTGGCTCGCAACTGACATTCCAATTCATCTGAGGTCAGGCTTCCGTGCATTGGAATTCCATCACACCAAATTCAAATGGACCTCATTTTGTGAACGTAAGCAGTCATGATGGAAGAAGAAAAGCTGCTGCCCCGAAGATGGAGGCATAAAATCGTCTTTATATGTTACAACGTTTACATTATCCATCACTGAAACTAAGGGGCCTGGCCAAACCCTGAAAAACAGTCCTGGACTGGGGAGCTCGTTCTCCTGGCATCCTCCAGACTCAGATTCGTCCATCACCCATCACTCCAGAGAACACAAAGTCCAGTGGCAGTGTGCTTTTTAGCACTTTTGCGCATTGCTTACTGTGATCTAAGGCTTGTGCGCAGCTGCCTCTCCACAGAAATTTATTTCGTGAAGCTCCCGATGCACAGTGCCGATGTTGCTACCAGAGGCACTGTTGCAGTGAGTGACAGAACAGATACGACGCTTTCATTTAATAACAACATGTGTGTAGCACACAGGGCATACTACAGGTCTGCATGGGTATAAAATTGAAGCCTAAACCACATTTGTAGCTCTGACATCTGACCCAGCCTGACTGGTGACACAGAAAGGGAGAACATAGAAAGTCCGTGCGAAAGTGACCCAGAGAAGAAAGAAAAAATAAGATATTTTGTCGAGCAGACCTGCAACCCTTTAAAAGGTGGCATCTGATGACAGTGCCATGTTTCAAGTCACTAAGCTCTGCAGCACAGGCACTGTAGTGCCAGTGCCAATGTAGGGCTTTATTGTTAACAATGAGTGTGCATGAAATATCTAAACTCAAGAATTAGTAGGTGTGTCCACTTAAATTTGGCCATATAGTCTACTAACTTCAAGCCTAAAAACAGAAAAATGGACGTTTCAAATGGTGGACAGAAATGGTAATACAACGCACATACAATCAATGTATAAGAAATGGTAAAAACCATAATGTAGAACCATAAATGTAGAATCATACCTGAAGCAAAAGTGGTGATGGGCGGCAGTTTCGCTGTGTCGTACATCACACCCTTCTTCTTGGCTTTGGCCTTGTTTAGAGAACCTGCATTGAAGTCACTGGTTAAATTATTCCGAGCAGCTACCAATAAATATGACAAATTATAGCAAAGGTGGAAAAGAGAACCTCACCGTGTCCCAAACTCTTACTGAACCTTTCATGAACAGTAGAAAAGGACTGCAGGGTACCATCTTGGCCTGATAAGAAAACACATACAAACTTCACTTCACTTTAAATACGTTACATTCTTTTTTTAGTCCGTGTGCTTTAACGGTGCATACAAAAAAATAAAATGCATACGAAGAGTAGAGAGATACCAGCACTAAGAATGTTCTGGCCACTCTGGTCATGATGCTTGATCTTGGTGGGGGGTGCGCTGTGTCCCATGCGATGCCTCAGTAGACGTCCTTCTCCTCCGGCTACATCAAAAATCCACACCTACACCACATGGCACAACCATCAAACGATGCCAGCATTCTTGTAGGAACACGTCAGCACATTTCATTATTCCATTCATTTCAATTCTGGGTTGAAAATAACTATCATGAGCAGGACTACGTGCACTATTTTCGCTATGATGTGAAACAGTCCACCATGTGCAATATTGTGCAATGTTCTTATCGGGTGTTAAACATTATCGTTATGTGCAATATCTGATGGACAGTTGTCTTATCATGTACAATATCATGTAACGTTTCCTAAATGGGAGCTGAATCATTTCATCTTAGGCGCTAGTCTCCATGTGCAATATCACTACTTATGTCAATACTACTTTATTACTTAATATTACTACTGATCTCTCCAAACTACCATCTGTGTCGGTAGATTTCGCTCAACTGTGTTACTTATCTATAGTATTTATACCAGCAGATAGATAGTATGGTGTATTTTCATATTGAGTTTATTTCTATTTAGATTTTATTTAGACTCATATTGCTCGTGTCTCTGTGTGTCTTACAAAAGCAACTTCCACAAGCAATTGCCAAACTACCATAATCTTAAATTAAGGTCAAGAACAGACACATACCAATTTAATTATGCACTTAATGTAAAAAATTTTTTTTTTTAATTAATAAGGACAAACTCGAATGGCGTTGTCGGCTCCGTTGGTGATCAGGAGAGGTTCGCTGGGCAGGAACGTAAGACCAGCGATGGCTGTGCTGTGTGCGTCTCTCATTTGACCCACCAGCTTCTTCTCTTCTAAATCCCATAACCCGATGTTCCCTGTGGGGCTGCCAGCAGCCATCACTGGATGACCATCTACATAGCAGAGTGAACAAAAACAAAATATATGATTATTAGTGCTCTATAGGTGGCATAAGTATGATACAGTCCGATTCAGAGTTTGCGGCCTCATTCGTTTGCGGCCTTTTTCTTAGAACCGAACTAATAATTGTTCGCCGAAACCCCCACAAATTCACGGAAGCCGCAGATATCCTCCCCTTCTTTTTTGTTGCTTTTGTTATGGCAATATATGGTTTTTAAGTGCTAAATATAGCATTTAAGTGTTAATTTACTAATTTTGTAACATGAATATTAACGTAAATTCACGTAACTGCATACATTTTTTGGTACTGTCCAGAGAACACCACGAAAGTCTTGGGAGGTGAAACACAGCTGCACTCAGAGGCGGGAGGTTTGAAAGTAGCCAATTCGAGAGCATTATTTATTTCTCCTTGCTGCTGATTGGCTGCTGCCCTTTGACGCAGCTGCAGTCCAGCATTCGCGCATCAGAACAGTTTCAGTGTAGAGCGTCTCGAATGTTTCTCTGAGTGTTCTTGTGTTTTTTCGTTTTGTTCTTCTTAAATTCCTAAGATGTATTAAAGCCCCAAGATGTTTTGGGAGCATATTTGGGGCATATTTATAGTTTAGATTGTAAAAATAGGCATTTATAGGCTTTTTTTTTTGTTGTTTTTTACCTAACCATAAATTTCGGGGGTCGGCTGTACATGTGAACTATACTAAGACATGCTTCCCCCCAGTGAACTTACCCTGTTATTTTCACCTCTAAAAACATTTGTGTATGTATTTATGTTAATACCCACTGCTCTTAATCAGCATTTCGGAAGGAGGTGGGATCGACACTGTATGGTGTCTGTGGCTAAGGACCGTTATGCAAAGTTATGCAAATCAGCTATACATTTTATGCAGGCAACTTCAGGCTATTTTTTTTAACTAAAAGCCAATCAGCCATCATGTATATTCATATTTTTGCTATAGCTAAATATTTAACAATCTACATGCAAGTCTCTGATGCTTGTGCCAGCATGGGATACAAATGTACTGACAGTCAAAAAGTGTATATACTGATAAAAAGTGTAAATACATATATTTCTTGTTTACTTATATGTTAGTTTACAGTGTGTTTGCTATTTTCATCAAGAAGTTTGCATTGTCTTAAAGGCAGCCCTATCAATGTATCACCTGGTAAATGCGTGAAAGTACAAGCCTTCCCACTGAAAAATATTCTTGTGTTTTATTTCTCACATGCAGTCCTACCAAGTGCAACATACAGTGAAATATAATCTACTAAAAATAAACAGGTGCAAGAAAATTAACCAACATACACAAGAGATGTTGGTGTGCAAAAGCTGCAAGGGTTGGAGGAAGAGAGAATGGAAAGGAGTCTCTGTGTCTGTGTGTGTGTTCCATTATGTGGACAGCACCACACACACAGGAATTTATTTTCCTATAAATAGTGTGATTTTATGCCAAACAGTCCTGATTCAGGGAACTTGAGATCTGGCTTACAGGAGGAAGATGGAGCACAAGCTGAAAGAGAGTAACATGAGGGAGGTTTGGAACAGTACAAACACCATCACAGGCCATAAGCAGAGGTGTGGCAGCACATTAGAGGCTAATGTGTAGATAGTAAAGTGTAACGTGGCACCTTACAGTCAATGTGAAATTCTTTCTCTGTATTTAATCCATTCACCAAGTGAAGCAGTGGGCACCCAATGGCACAGAGAACGGGGTGCGGGGACAGTGGTGCCACTGGCAGTATTGGGATTCAAACTCACAAACTTCCGATTGCAGGGGCAACTTCCTAACCCCCAGGCCACCAGGTGCCCCAAAATATTCTGTCCAGAGATCACCCCTACAGCTTCCTTCCCCAGGCTGCAGGAGACCAGAACGCTAGCTTCTGCTTCATCCTACCCGGAAAGTGGCACTGCAAGAATCATATTTTTCAGTTTCTCAAGTGCCTCCAACGCCGTAGAGCCCCTTTCACTGAGAGATAAGCTGGCCAGGATGCAAGTGACCCGGTACCTTATGACCTGGATCACAGATTACTGGCAGACTGCAGTTAATCAGATTACAGAACCGTGCATCTGACAGCTGCACCACAATTTCCCCCTGGCCTCTTCGCCCTATACACATCAGATTTGAAGTACAACCCCAAGAAATGCCACATGCAGAAGCTCTCAGAAGACACGGACATTGTATTATGTATTGTATTAGAGGTGGACAGGAGAGGGAATAGAGGGGCCTGGTGGAAGACTTGGTTGCATGGTGCCAGTCAAACCAACTGGCACTGAATACACCCAAAACCAAAGAGATGGGGGCAGACCACTCTCACAACCAGTCTCCATCAAAGGTACTGATCTAGAGATGCTCAGGACCTATAAGTATCTCGGTTAGTCAGAGGGAAGGACACAGCGACTGTCTCCGCTGCACATTAAAGGGTAAAGTGTCCATTTGTCATACGTGAACACACCACAGTACAGTGTGAAATTCTTTCTATGTATTTAATCCATTTAACTCATTTAACCCATTTAACCAAGTGTAGTAGCAGGCAGCCAGGAACACAGCGTCCGGGGAGCAGTGTGTGGGTGACCGTCTCTTGCTCAAGGGTACCTCAGTGGTGCCTCTAGCAGTCCTAGGATTTGAACCCACGACCTTCCGATCACGGGGCAACTGCCTAACCACCAGGACACCAGCCGCCTTGTGAAGAGTCCTAAAAAATTAGGACTCTGCTAGACAAATACTTAAAAAAAAAATTTTTTAAAAGAAGCTAATTTTCCATAACAAAGTGGAAGAATTTAGTGGCAAGTTGCTCAGACAAACTACAGAAATCCTTTGTTCTCACAGCTTGACAAAGGGGTGCTATCCCCCTAAAACATTTTGTGGTAACAGCTTGACAACATTTTGCCAAAAATTACGAAATTATGAGAAATGACCAAGCTGTCCTCTAGGAAGCGCCTGGGTCTGGTTCATTATGACTCATTTGTAGAGTGGCACCACCTCGTAAGTGACGTCGTGACGTAAATCCAAGATTCACCTGCCAATACACTGTAATGGGAAGGTTCCAACTCTGACAGGCTGCCTCACTGAAACAGTCTCTAAAAGCTTGCGAAATTCTGTAAGATGTAGTCCATGAGGCGCCACAACTTAAATATTCAATACTAAATATACGTTTAACAAAATAGCCAATCAAAATTCAGCAGCCACTACATGCCTATGTAAATGAGCAATATTAAGGAAATTTTGTATGCTCATTCATAACAGGATATACATGCTAATTACATACCAAAAAATAAAAATAAAAATCAGCTACAAGATGTGACAAGTTGTCTCTGTTCCTCTGACATAGTGTGGTTCATCTATGAAATAGGTTTAGTCTTACATGACACTGAAAAAATACATCCTGCTTAGAATAAACGATACCAGATACAATCTTCAGGCTATACTGCCACAAAAATCCACACTAACAATTGCACGAATTAATTGAAACTCATTTCACATCATTAAACTCTTACTCATTCTCTCAGCTTCCGCAGCAATCATATTATGCATCAAAATCTAGTTGCACATTCACTTCCACTGCAAAATCGTCAATGTCACCGCACGTTCTTTTACACGGTGACGTTATCTGCCGATATTCTCCATTTGTACAGTACCTTGTAGTTCAGGTCCTTATTTAGTATCCCATATTTCTGTATGGACAGTGTGGACATTTTTTTTCTTATATTTTATCTTAAGACATAATCTTATATTCTCATATTTATCTTTTATCCTTAGGCACCGGGTTACCTAAATTTCCTTTGGAACAAGTCAGTATAGTTGCATGTATGTATGTATTAATCATCTGGTTTGGATGCTGGAAACAGAACATGTAAAGTAATCAGCTGTTCGGTTTTCAGCAATTTCCTCCGGGATCGATCAAGTTTTCTGATTCTGATTACATCCAATAGAGATGTGTGTGTGTGTGTGTTTGTGTGTGTGTGTGTGTGTGTGTGAGAAATAACAGCAGAAAAAGTGACTGGATTAAAGGTGAGCGTATAGGAGTGTTCATTCGAGTTGTTATCTGTGTGAAAGTGAAATACATCACAGTCATGAGAACTTCAAACACACTTCAAACACCTGTCCTTTCCATGATCTGGGTAACAAAGCTCTCCATACTACTTAGTGTTTTCAGAACATTATGTAGCTGATCCAATCTGAACATTTACACTCACTTTATTTTTTTAAGAGGTGTGTGTGTGTAATTGTCTTGCATGGTGTTGGGTGAGGGTAAAGGTTTAATCAGATTCAATTCCTCTCGTATGTTTTTTTTTTTATTATCTTGAAGCATATGTGTAACATTTGTGTAACATTACTTAAGGAGGTTTGGACTTTTAATCCATTCACCAAGTGAATCAGGGGGCTGCCGCCAACGAAGGGCGCCCAGGGAGCAGTGTGTGGGGGCAGTACCTTGCTCAAGGCTACATCAGTGATGGCACTAGCAGTGCTGGGATTCGAACCCACAACCTTCCTCCAACGCCCTAAACAATAGGCCACCAACTCCCCCAAAAAAGGCCTGTATAAGTAAATGTGCTGAGATTGAAGAGCCACCAGATCCCTCAACAAAAGAACTGGGAACTGCTACATCATACTTTGTGTTTTTATGGACTGTATGGGGTTTCCCAAAATGTACATACCTGTTCTGAAGGATATCGTGGTGACGGGACCCCAGTCTTGTTGAAACTTCATTAGCGTTTCATCAAATTTGATGTTGTGAATGATTATCTGACCAGAGGCCAAACCTACACCGACCACATCTATAGCTGGAGTCTGGTACATTGAAAGCAATAGAAAGCTGTATTACACAAAAAAAAAAACAAAAGGAGATGCCAAAACTAAAGCATGTTCAGACTTGATAAAACAACAAAAATAACAACACAGACCTGCTGAAGAACTGTCACAGCAGATTTCCAGCCAGGAAACGTAAAAAGAAGTTTGCTATGGGGGGGAAATACATTGCGTTTAATGTGCATGCAGCAGTAAGGCCTTTTCAAGTAATGGAAAACAAAAATGAACATATGTGCAGGTTTTTGAATAATGTGCTCAATTTAGTAACTTACTTTGACTTGACATTCCAAAGCTGAAGACTTCCTTGACTGCTTCCAAACAGAATTTTATTCAGGTAGGTGCTTGGATGCATAACAGCACTAACCTCAAAGGTTTCTTTATCGAACGAAATCTGCAGGTACATCTCTGGAAAACAAAGGGGACAAGGTGGAAAATCTATTTACTTGTTTGATTAATTAACCTTTATTTAACCAGGTTTGTCCCACTGACATCGCAGATCTCTTTTGAAAGGGAAACCCGGCCAAAATAGCAGCGGCACAGTTACAGTCCGACAGTCACACAATAGGAAAAATAATTACAATAAGACATACCTATATAAAACACTTTCATACAGAACGCCTGGACTCGTGTTTTCACCTGAGCTTTAAAAGTCAGGGATTCTATGTTTTGTAAATGAATTTCAGATTGAATATTGCGCCAAGCACCAGGTGCCCAAAACCTAAACGCTTTCTTTATCAATTCATTTTCTGAACAAACAACTTCAAAATGCCCATTAACCCGAGATTATAACCTCCACGCTTTCATATCAGAAGTGATGATGAATAAGAAGGAATTCTTCCCAGAATGGCTTTATAGATGAACACACACCAGTTACTGAGGCAGCGAGCATATGAAGATGACGAATTCACTTTAGTACAGAGCACACAATGATGGAAAAAAGTATTCTTATCTTCAACATTCTGTACCTAAAATGAATTCATTTAGAATTTTTCCCAAACCTTGTGACGCCACATCCCAGATGATGACTGCACTCTCTTTGTCCACTGATATGAGATGGTCTCCAAAGGGCAGCAATAGATGGACATCAGCTTGGTGGCCTTCATAAGTGTGCACAACCTGAACAGTTAAATACATTGGTGCTATTTTAGTGTGCAGTTCATGCAGAGCCATCTTTTAATCTTGCCTCATGTGAATCTGTGCTACTCCAGTCAATAGTATTTAAAAACACAGAACTTAGGATGATTTTCTCCTTAGTTATTTTCACCACCACCAAGGCGCTGTACTATAAAATCATATTCTTAGGTTAGTGAACAAAGCTACAGGGGATTAGACTCAAGTCACTCAACAATGCTGACTAGGGTCTTCAGGCACACCCACTAATTCTGTTCAGTCTATTTTTGTCATTTTTACCTCTCTATTCTTGGCAAAAGCTGAAATAACTTTTCCATGTGCAGCAAAGACAAGCATCTGGTCAGCAGCCAGGCACAAAATGTCTGAAGGGAGGGCATTACCTGAGAAACAAAAGGAGCGCAGTTAGTGGTGGGCAATTACAGCACAAATACAAGACATGCATCACAAATACATTAGTCTCTCAAATAAAAACACTAAAACAACGAGTACAATGATTTTTTTTCAATTAAAGATAAGAAATCTTAGTCCCACAAGTAGAACATTTGCATTATGAGGGCAGAAAGTGGACAGAACAAAGGTAAGAGAAGCAAAACAATAGAATAAAAGCTATAGAACACAACAGCATAGTAATACACACATATACATACATACAGACACAGACATACATACACACACACACACAAATATAGGATCAGAAAATTCTGATTCTCATGAAACGGTCACAAACTGCACAAAAATGCCAGGAAGAAGCTAATTGAACAAGAGAGAGTCCCTCTGTTTGAAGAGCAGAGACTGGAATGTGTCAATGCTGAAGGGACATTTTACGATGCCAATTTGAACCACTTAAAGGATTTAACAATTAATCCTTGGCAGAGATAACGATCAAGATGACCTATCGGTCACCCCCTTTCAATGAACCCTCTCTCAGACTCCCTGCACTCCAGTTGGTGTTAATATTACTTATTTCCTAAGTTTGTTTCATATGATGATCCTGTGTGTAACCCCAATGTTAATTCTTCTTAAGGAAAGTCATAAATCACAAAGCCATGTGGCCAAGAGTAGAACCAGGAGAACAAAGGATTTCCTGATTTTGGCTTAAAACTGAAGGATCGAAGCATTTGTAGAAGTCCGAATTGGATTGATTACTAAAAGGGAATTGTAGCAACATGATGTTCATTTATTTTGAAGTTTGTTTTTGAATGATTATGGTTAAATTAGAATGTACCTGCAAATTAGGCCATAGTTGGGTGAATCTCATCAATAAGTGTGTCATGTCTGATATTCTGTAACACTTTGGACATGACCATCACAACACTGCAAGTCTTAATACCCAATTATGGAAGGTGTAAAAGTTATGGAACTTTATTTGCCAATAATGAGTTTCATGCTTTGGGATGGAACTCATGGATCTACCCGTTCCCTGTACGCCAAATAGCTGGCCCATGCGACTGGCCAACAGCAGAAACGGTAGGGGCGAGGAATCTGCCCCCTCTCTGGCTTTTTAAGCTATGGACTCTCAAAGCAACTTTGAGAAAGATTGGGAACAGAGACACGTGTACTCTGTTCCCTGGCATCTCCACTCTGTTTCAACTTCAAGAGCGACAACGCTGAAACTTCAGAACATCTGCAACTTCATCATCTTCAGCTTCAAGACAACGCCTGAAAACTTCAGAAGAACTCTGAACCCCAAACTCCAACAACTCCAACTCTGAAACTCCAAGGCCAACTTCCCTCTGAACCAGGCGAGTAAGTATACAGTTCCTTCTCATTTTGATAACTTTTGTGCAAGGCTGATCACACGTTCCTAAACCGTTATCTTGTGAGATTGGGTTGTGGTGCTTTATTACGCTCGCTGTTCAGGGACGTTTCAGTAACTTTCAGTAATCTTATCAATACCATTGCTCATCCCATGATTTCTCATGATTATTTTACTTTGTGTTTGTGTGTTTTACGTTTGTCTCGTCTAGTCAATAAATGTTGTCTTAGTGCGACCAGCGATTCCTTTTTTTTGTTCATTAAGGTGAAGTCACTTCATGGCTGATAAACGTGCCTATGCGCTCATTATAAGTTAAAATTGATCCAACTAATTCCCCTATCTAAAGCAAAACTCTTCTTAATAGCGCAATTAAGGAGAGCTTTATTGGGTTAATTAATGTATTCCGCCTGAACTAGCCCACGCTGTAGTTCACGCTGGTACTTAATAACCCCGCTTGATATAAGACCCCAAATTAATTTTCAAATGGCTGGTGCTAGATGGGATAAGTGGGAAGGACAGGAGGGCCTCTAGCTCCAACCTTAACAATTCTGAATGGCATGTGTTAGTCCGTGTTCTACAGTCAGGGCAAAACAGGAAAAATGTTCAAAAGTGTGGACTGACTTAGTGGGGCAGCTGGTAGCCTAGTGGTTAGGGTGTTCGCCCTGCGATCAGGAAGTCGTGGGTTTGATTCCCAAAACTGCTAAGAACCTGTGAGGTTCCCTTGATCAAGATACCGTCCACACACACTGTTCCTGGCAGGAGGACTTTTGTGCTGTTCAACACTGTGTGCTGTGGTGTGTTCTCGTATGACAGAATGGTCACTTTCACTCCCTCATTATATATACCGGAAACCGTTTACTACTTTATTAAATCTGAAAAAAGTAAAAAATTTCACTCATTTCATGTTATACCTATTTTTGCACCAAATTATGAAAAGCATCAATAAAGTAAAGTCGCCCATTATAGCCAAGAGCAAATGCATCACAGCACAAAGTGCGAAATTATTTTTTTCTGCATTTAATCCATTTAACCTACTCACCAAGTGAAGCAGGGGGCATTACATCATAATACAATTATTTGGGAGGCGCTTTTATCCAAAGCGACAAACAATACGAGGAAACACTCAAGTTTCAGTACAGTGAGAGACCAGAAGGAGAGTATTAACTACGAAATCTTTATGTAAGAGTCGTGCAAAAAGAGCATCAGGAAAGGAAGTAGAGGAGGTGTTTTCTGAACAGATGAGTCTTCAGGAGGTTTTTGAAGATAGTGAGGGATTCTGCTGCTCTGGTCGGTTTAAGCTGCTCATTCCACCAGTGGGGAACCAGAATTACACTGAACTTTGTCTCGTCTTGTCTAGTTGTATTGTTGCCCTTGTTCTTTGTCCTGTTCTTTTCTTGTGTTGCACCATGGTCCTGGAGGCACGCCGTTTCATTTTCACTGTGTGTATATGGTAGTATAGACAATAAAACCTACTTGACTTGACTTGACAGAGACCAGTCTGGACTGATCTTACCATGTGAGTAGGGATGGCAGTATGAGTAACAAGAGCTGTATCAGTTTTGTTATTGGCATCAATAAAATCCTGATGATTCCCACCCCTCCCTAAATGTCAAAATAAATCAAATAAGAATTACTCACTGACAGCAACAATTCCAAGTTTCTTCACCTACAGAAACAGACAGACACACATGGTCAGATTTAATCTACAAAAAATTGAGGGCATAAAAAAAAACTGGCACATTCCTGTTATTCTTCTTCATATTTGATTTTCTTTTGTTTTATCTAATTCTGTCATTACTTAAAATTGTCTCAGTGCACAAAGCAGCTCCATAAAGACGTGCTGGAGGAGTTCAGTGTGGAAGAACTTGACTGGTCCACACAGATTCCTGACCTCAACCCCATCCAGCACCTTTGGGATGATTGTGATCCAGACCTTCTCGTCCAACATCAGTGTCTGACCTCATAAATGCTCTAGAGGCCCAAATTCTCACATAAAAACACTCCAAATCTCTTCCAGAAGAGTGGAAGCTTTTATAGCTGTTACTGGAGGACCAGCTCCATATCAAAGTGCAATGTCATTATATCCATAGACCTTACGGTGGTGGTTTTGGATAAAAGCGTCTGCCAAATGCTGTAAATGTAAGTTAAATTCCCAGTTGGTGAAATGTGCGTCCCAATACTTTTGGCCATGCAGTGTGCGTTAAGAGGGGTAGGCAGCAAGACTACGGTCTATAATGACGATAGAAGACACGATACACATTGTAGAGATAGGAAACAGAATTTCAGAACAGAAAAAGAAGACAAAACAAATTTTATTCTGGCAGAAACTTACATTATAAGTGTGGAAACTCTGTCCCACAGCGGTCAGGACGTAGACCTCGCGGTGTTTCTGATGGTACCGAGCCACGTGGGGCAGGGGACCCGAACACAGCCCCAGGGCCCTGCAGCCACGGAACACTAGACTCCCCCGGTCCCCAGACATTTCTCTGGATCCCACACTCTCCGACCTTCCGAACCTGCCCGCAGGACCCAGCTCAGTTCGACATTTTCCTGAAGAAGAAGCTGCAGAGACCCTCTCCCTCCACCATAACAAACCTCTGTTACACTCAAACAGTCCGTCCGCAACCTCTCCTCGATTCATCAGTTCCCAGCTCGCATCTGTGAAATTTACCTCTCAAATATAGAATATTTTCGGAGTTATGAGTGAAACATAGATGTAACTGGATGTAAAAGGCTGTTACCGTACCAAATCATAATCATGAAACAGGCATACTAACAGTTTGGTGGTGATATGATCAATTCAACACACTGGATATACTGAGAAACACTTAAAATCGTTTTAGCGTAAAAATAAAAATCAGTGTCTGGTCTGCCTTATTACAGCAGCCTGGGCGCAAACATTTTTAAGCTTACACACCATTATTTTAGAGTGGACATTCAAAAGCTGGGAGAAATGAAAAATATGCTGCAAACTAAGTTAGATAAACATATATGGTTAGACTAGGAACTACTACCTCCACAGACAGCCCCCTTTCTCATCACAGGCTCCATGAACAAGAGCAGAGAATTTTATTTTAAAAGTGTTTTTAGGTCTTATTTAAGAAAACATGACAACCTCGGTAATCGAATCACATCGTCTTTTATTTTTCTACTTTTTCTTTATAAATAAAGTCATACATCAGAAATCAGAACATACATGAACCAAAAAAAAGGGAGAACAAAAAAAAGTAGCAATGTCAAATTTTACATGAACAAATCAAAAGAAACTAAGAAAAGACATTTTCAGACTAAAAATGAACAATATTTAGACTAAAACTGTGTTGTGTTCTGGGACTAGAGGAATGCAGAGACTTTTCACTGCTCTAACACCCCAAATTCTACTCGAATTTCAAAATAGTTCATGATCCTCATCAAGTTCTAGAACAACTAGAACTGGGAACCATTGGACAATAAATCACAGACAGTAAACACACACACACACACACACACACACACACACACACACACACACACACACACACACACACACACACACACACACAAAAAAAAGGTGAGCATCTCAGTGACAGTATAAATTAAATCTGGTGAGAGATAAAATGACACCAGCACTTCAGGAACTCAGACTCCGTCCATTTATTTTTTTTCCCGCATTTATTTCTGCGACGTTGCACAGGCTTGCAGCTCTGTGAGTTCGCCTGCAATTATACACATCGTAAAGATCCACTTTTAGTTAAAACCTCAAACAATCGATATAAGTACAGCACAGAACGATGGTGGAATTAAAATGCATGACCGGTTCTTACCACGCTCTTCCTTAGGAGATCAGTTATCTGGTCCAGTTCGGTCTCCTCAGAACTGCTGCTCTCAGAACTACTTCTCTCAGAACTACTTTTACACTTAATGAAGGTTAAAATGCAATTAGGACTTTTGATGTACTGAAAAGAGAAAAAAGAAAAAACAGCACAGGTTCAGCAATTCTGAGCACATTTATGCTCTTGAGCTGTGTTCAAAAAATCAGGCATACATTTCTCACAACAGTATTTAATTAGAAATGCAACCGGATGCGAAACAGCATTCAGGAATCAGTAGTCAGCCAATAGTTCTGGAGATAGCGAGCCTATGGTAAAAACTGACCTACCTGATCTTTTGGGAGCTGATTGCATTTTAGTGGTAATTCCTGCTGGAAAGAGGGAGAGTAGTAATTGAAGTATATGCAAGTATGTGACTATGTATAATAATGCAAAAAAAAAATTCAAAGAAAGCAGCTACATTGCATGAATACCAAAATGTGGGCAATATGTGCCAAAATGCAACAGAACAGAAATGGTCAGAGAGCCGTTAACCCCTAAATAGCCAGAATGTGCCAGTGGCTCCATGCAGTTACTCATTATTCAGCGTTCGGAAGTAATAAGACTGGGATTTAATGGGCTTAAAATGACATTCCTTGGGTAAGACCAAGGAATCTGTCTAGAACAGCTCTGTACAGACACTTACTCGTACATGGAGATTGATTACATGAAGGGAATCATCCTGAACGTCTTGAAGACATGTTTTGTCTCTCTGCCGACGTTCTGCACCTGACGTGAGGGTGAGGAATAGGAAGGCGAGGAATAACACATCTGTGGGCAAAAAAACATGAATTTAATATTCAAGTTAAAACACATTCCAGTATCTTTTCTTCAAAACAGGCTTCACTTACCAGTCAGCTTTTGCTTCTGCATCCTGAATCATTTGTGAAGGAGAATGTTAGAGGTCCCTTTTATACCAAACCCAGTTCAAATTGAGCTCTACACATTATCAGCTTGGTTTATCTTTTTCATTCTTTCTTTCTTTCTTTCTTTCTTTGGCACCACACTAGTGATTACACATAACAGACTCACTACGGATGAGTCAAAACTAGAAAATCCCTGTGTTCTGTGCAGTTGACTTAACTGACCACTATTTCCATAATTAATGTCAAATATATTCATACAACCACTCTGGTTGGATTAATCAAGTAAAATATTAATCAAGTGAAGGTGATGTGTCATAACTCATGAAAAGGATGTGTGACCACAGGTAAGCTACTTCAAAGAGACTGAAACCGTTTCTTTCGAAAAGCATGAAGAAAAAAAATAACTACATTTTTTTTCCCTCCACCTGTGAATTTTACCTCTCAAATATAGAACACTGCTGTTGCCATACCAAACTTTTACATTTATATATAA
>JBBJLS010100292.1:0-20406 GCA_037577275.1 Bryconaethiops microstoma | reverse complement strand
TGTGTGTGTGTGTGTGTGTGTGTGTGTGTGTGTGTGTGTGTGTGTGTGTGTGTGTGTGTGTGTGTGTGTGCATGTGGGAGAGATAGAGAGAGAGAGAAGTGTGTGTGTGTGTGCGATTTATGGATCCATAAACCTGCAGAAGTTTCGAGAACAGACGTGTCACCAAGAGCCAGGCAAATCAATAACATTCCACATGATCAGATATCAATATCATTAAATAATAATTCATACTTCCTGTGCATATCTCTGACCAACAGAAAGGTTTTGTGCTCAGAGATGTCTTAATTAATAAATGACCTTCTGTACAGTCAGAGATCAGTGATACTGTAATATAACAATGTAATGTTCAGTAAGATTGTGCATATGTATGTTTGTGTTTGTTTGTGTGTGTGTGCATGTGTGTGGGTGTATACGTGTGTGTGTGTTTGTGTGTGTACACAGTACTGTTGAAGATGTTTGGGAACAGTAGTGGTTTCAGCTCCAGCAGCTACACAGACTCACTGCAGTCCAGGTAACAGTTTTGCTGATTTTTGTGGTGTTGGGGTGTATAGAGTGATGCTGATGTATAGAGTGGTGTTGGGGTATATAGAGTGGGGCTGGGGTGTATAGAGTGGTGTTGTGGTGTTGCTGATTGGTGTGGTGTTTAAAGTAGTGTTGAGGTTTTGGGAAATTGTGGGATATTGCTGTATTGAGTAGGGCTGGGATGTATAGAGTGGTGTTGAAGTGATAGAGTGATGTTGGAGTGTTGTGGGGGGTATTGATTGGTGATGGGGTGTTGGGAATTGTTGAGGTGTATGAATGGTGTTGGGATATCGTGGGGTGCTGGCATATATAGAGGGGTTTGAGTGTTTGGGGTGTGAGTCTGAGTGACCTGTGTGTGTGTGTGTGCGTGTTTGCTATGTTTCAGTGGCTATTCTGTGGATGAAAGCTTGTCTCTGGGCTCCAGTTTATCCAGACTCAGCGCTAAGTCCATCTACAGTGAGTGTTGGTGATCTATACACACACACACACACACACAAACACACACACAGACAGTAATAAATGTATGAAGTGTGTTCTCTTCAGTAAAGGTGTTCTATGAAACCCCACAGTGCGCAGAAATGAATACGCTGAGTCCATCAACAAGCAGCTCAGCAAATTTCAGTACAGAGTGGAGGTAAAACACACTAGCGCACAAACACACACACACACACACACACACACACCAAGAAATACCAACACACATACACACACACCAACAAGCACAAACCAGCGCATACACTCAACTCTTAACTGCTGGGTTTTCTGGACTACAAACCATAAGAGTGTGTGTGTGTGTGTGTGTGTGTGTGTGTGTGTGTGTGTCTAAAGCACCTGTTGACCTGTGAGCTAGGCAGGGAGCTGCGGGGTGTGCCGGAGTGTGTGGAGCGCCTGAAGCTGCTGGAGGAGACTGGCCGTGTGTGGGGGCAGGACATGCTGCTGGAGCTGCACAATGGAAGCCTGCTGCTGACGGATGTCGATACCAAGGTGAGACACGTGGAGGACTCACCTTGAAATCAGTGAGAGGGAAAGTCTTGGTCGTTGCCGGCGGTTGTTGCACACATGCAGAGTTTTGGCCGTTGTCCGGAAAACAAAAAAGGGGGTGGGACGGGGGGCGTGAAACGAATGATTTCGAAAAAAGTGGTGGGGGGGACATGTCCCCTGGTATAAATGTTCCCGCGCCCATAGTTATTGGTAATGTTGGGTTTGAGGGTCTGTGATGTTCCAACTGCAAATTGTCCCCTCACTGCTCTCCGTGTCCCACTGCAGGAGGAGCTGGACCGTCTGTCCCTCAGCAGTGTGTGTGAGGTGACAGCTGTGCTGGACAGCTGTGTCTACAACTCCCTGCTGACCATCTCAGTACAAGACAGAAGGAGCAGCGTCTTCATGTTCCAGAGTGACTCTCTGAGGGTGAGGAGTGCCGAGAAACCACACACTGTTTCAACGTGCAGCCAGTCAGATCCTACAGTCATACATGGAGGGTACAGATATCGTTCTCCCATGGTACCATCGTTCTCCTGTGGGACAGTCCAGTTTTCATTGGGACTCTGCTGCTCTGCTTTGTTTTTCAGGCTGATTACATCCAGCGAGATCTTGAGCGAGTTTTGCAGAATTGTACAGATGAGGCTCAGAAAGGGTAACTCATCAGCCACCTCATACCAAACCCAACATCACACACACTCACACTTCCTTCAGCTTTCTGAATGCTGTCCTATAGTGGGGGAGGCAGCAGCAGGACAGCAGGTGGACAGTAAGAGTGCAATGGGGGGACAGTCAGTGAACAGTGGGGGGACAGTGCAGGGCAGCAGGAGAGGACACTAAGAACAGTTTAAATGTGTCTCACTGGCAGAGGGAGACCCGGGACCCTGATCGTGAAAGACAGCAGAAAAGCAGCTCGCCCTTCAGAGCAGAGGCAGAGGACTTCCCCTGAACCCCGTTATGAAGACTGGAGTCCCGACTATGGTACCATTCCACAAAGCACCCCTCATACATCCTGCATCCCTAAGGGGACGGGCAGTCCCAGCTCAAATCCAGCCACAGCATAAGCAGTAACACATGATGCGCTGAGTGTAGAGAATTGCTCTGGTTCAATCCCCAGAGAGAACCGGATTGCTTTTTTGCCATAAACCAATGTTTGGGTGCCTCTTTCTCTGTGCAAAAGTTTGGGTACATGCCACTTCTTGGACATAGATAGAGAGGCACCAGTGATTTGAGTTGTTGAGTTTGTTGATTCAAATCTGGCTAAAGGGCAAAAGTTTAGGTACTCTGCTCTTTGGTCAAAAGCATTGGCAGAGCGACAATAAAATTCACTGATAAATAATAAACAATAAGAAAACAGCATAATAAAAATAAATACAAATAATAATAATAAATAATAAAATACTCAGAGATAAAAAGAATTAATAAAACTCTCGCCCCTCCAGAGGACAGCCCGACTCCGACTCCGCCCACGACCAGGCGTCAGCCAGCCAACACCAGGCCAGAGCCACTGACCCCACCCACTCCAGCACAGGACACACCCCCACACACCCGGAGCCCCGCCCCATACACGGAGAGAGAGAGGAATGTGGTAGGCTTTCTAACACCAACATATACACACACCTCATGCACTGTGGAAGATTATAAGCACAAAAATTCAAATGGCAATTCATTTTGCACTTGTCAATTCAATATTCAATAGCATGTAATTTGAAAATACATTTTACAATTGGCAATTTAATGTGCAAAGTGCTGATGCAATCCTTAATTCATTAAAAAAATATTTTGAATAAAATAGAAAAACAATTCCTTTTTATTAAAATGGCAACTCATTTTGCAATTGTCAATTCAATATTCAATCTCTTTATTCAAATGCAATAGCGCCCTGGCGACTTTCCAGACCCCCTTAAAAACTTTTTTCCCCAAAACGCGCCTAGCGACGAATCTAGCGACATTTTTGACAAATCTTAGCCACGTTCTGTACAACTTTGTCGTCAATATTCCCTGTAGATCTGCATCCGTCCGTCCAGACGCTCGGAAAGTGAATGATCTGCGCATGTGCATGCAGTAAACTTTTCTTGGTTGAGTTCACCCACTCACAAAACAAGTTGTATTACAAGCAAAAGAATTTGTTATATTTTTAAGCAAAGTAAAAAATAAATCCCTCTCACAGGTATTACTTTTAGAAGCCACACACGAACACGAACAAGTAAACACACGGACACACACACACATCAAACTTTAACTGGACTTTCATTAGAAGAACCTGTAATATAAATACATTACAACAATGACAACAAATATCCTACTTCCAAAAATTCTCGAAAAGGATGGGTGTTACTACCGGAATTCAATAGCAAAAAACAAGACAAAAGGAAATATGACAAATGTAATGGCGACAGAAGAGCTTGCAGCTATTTCTGCTGTAGCAGATGACATGGTATCCCGATAACGGGTCTCCCTACTCAGTTTGCTGTTTTCCGGGTCATCTGCTAAAGCAGAAATAGCAGCAACAAGCTCTTCTGTCGCCATTAACTCTAAATCAGTGGTTATCAAACTTTTTCTCGCATTCCCCACTTGGCAGGAAGAAATAATTTCACGACCCCACCTCAACAACACAAAACAGAAAAGTCTAGGTGTAACTACTTTATTTAGATAACATCAAATTCATTAACAATAATTTAGTAACTTTTGTTGGGCAAAAAATATGCTTCGTCATATTTCCTTTTGTCTTGTTTTTTTGCCGGTTATCGGCACTTGCCTCGTTTCTCTCAGAAGCATCAACTGTTTATCTTTTAGCCAGTGTTGCCAGACGTACAATAATCATATTTGTACAATAATTTTACCCTCTGTACGATCAATAATTCCAAAAATCCCATAATGTACGATTATTGTACTCCTTCATTTTATGGCTAAGTTATTTTATTAGCACGACAAGGTGCAGATCTCTGTTTGTATCCGGCTGCGCAGACATATTTGGCTTGTTTATGCGCAGTCGTCTCACGTGCCTTTACAGCCAAACAACGCACGATTTAATACGTGGCGACGCACAAAGAAAACAATGATATTCTGGGCTGTTCAGTGTAGGGACTCATCCTGGACTCCACACAGGTAGAGGCGCTGTTCTGCCCAGAGACAGTTTCTACAAACATTCTGTAGGTAAAAGTGGCATTATACACTATAATATGCACAGTCTATGATATTATGTGTTGTTGAAGCAGATTTTCTGAGCAACGTCAAAATGGAAATTGCGTGTGTACGATAACCTTTTTTCAAAATACGATAATTTTAAGCTGCTGGTATGATACTTATACATTTAAGATCTGGCAACACTGTATCGGAGCGATATTCGAAGCCCAAAACTGCTACCTCGCTCAACAACCCCCCCTCGCTCTCTTTTCTCTTGGATCCAATAGCCCGAGTGAATAGGCGTGTAGGACAGTAACTAGTTTATGAGAGATGCCCATGATGTGACAAATGTTTATGCAGCTCAAAATACCGGACAATTCTAAAACCACGGCCGGATGCAATTTCCAGGTCTCAGAAAGAGGACATGTCCGGGGAAAAGAGGACGTCTGGTCACCCTAAGTTAGCCCCTATAGCTTATGTAATGGCTATATTTATGTTTTTATGTTTTTTGTGTGTAATTACACAAAATCCTGTTTTGTTTTTGTTGTATTTGTTAATTTATTAGTTTTATTATTTAAAAAAACTACATTTCCCATAACCCCCTTCGACTTATAAGGGTTGCATCAGTTCTCTCGCTCCCTTCCATCTTGTATGCGGGAGCAGGTAAGAAGTGACGGCGATGCATCTCTTCTAATGTTGTCTTTATTTTAGTCATCCGTGTATATTTCTTGTGTTAATGTGTTATATGTTTGTAGATTATTGTTTAAAACTAATTTCTAAGTTTATGTGCACGTTTATATGTATATTTTATTTGTGTGGCCATGTGCTTCTTACCCCTTCCATCTTGTATGCGGGAGCAGGAGCAGACTGTGAAGATAGTACATTTCCATGCATGCTGCACACACACCAGAACCGCCGAACACAACGCAGAGAGGTGGCCCCAGTAACACAGGGGCAGTAACCGGGGCACTTGGTGTCGTGACAACGAGGTGTGTGTGTGTGTGTGTGTGTGTGTGTGTGTGTGTGTGGAGAAGGGATTAAGTGATTTTAAGATTTCAAGGTTGGTACATTTAATGTATTTTTTTTTCTGAATAGTTTGGTGTGGGATTTGCACATTGCAGTTAAAGTACTTCATGTTGGGTAACCATATGCTGAACTCTGTTTCTTTTTTTTCAGAAATTCACACATTGTAATTACCATCTCCAGTTATGGTGGATGAGGGTTCATTTGTATTTGGGGGCCTGTCTAGCCCTGGTAGGAATCCAAGTATTTTCAGCCATGGTAGGGCTGTACATGTTCAGTGATTTACATTTACATTTTGTAAGAGGTGAGAATGCGGTCGGTTGTAGACGCCCACGTGTAGCGTGAGGGAAGGGCCCAATCGCGGATACAAATGAGAGAGCTGGTAACTCACGCGGTTGATATGAGAACGCTCCAGAGGAGTAAGAGTTCCCACCAAAGGAACCCGCGTTCTCACACGTACACAGAAGGAGGATATAAGGCTGGGTTGGAAACCCGAGTACTTACGGTACCGTAGACAGCGAAGGCAACACTCGTTGAGCATGGAATCTCAATGTCTGTGTACAGACGTACCTTAGCTTCCTGCTTATATACCCCTTGCGTGGCATCACTTCCGGTCCCGATTGACGTCACGTGGTCTGGTACGTGTGACACATTTACAGCATTTATCAGACGCTTTTATCCAAAGCGACTTCCATTCCATTCCCTAACTACAGGGGACAGTCACTCTTCAGAGGTTCCGTTAAACTAGCAAACCCATGTGAGGAGTTTTCAACTTGCCAGCAGCCGTGTCTGACCCGATACAGTCACTGAAGGCAGCTTGGTGGTAACTACTTTTTTTAGTACAATGGATCTGACTTCAGGATTCTACAACATTCTTTTACATGAGTCAGGCAGACACTACACAGCCTTCACGACACCCTTAGAACAATATGAATATAATAGATTATCTCAGGGTCTCTGCAACAGTCCAGCATCATTTATGCATATGATGCTCAGTATTTTTGGAGGTCTTAACTTCTCTAACCTCCTATGCTATCTGGACGATCTGTTGGTGTTTGCACATTCTGAGTAGGAAGCTTTAAGCCGTCTGCAGGTAATGTTCTCATGGCTGAGAGCCAATAATCTGAAGCTTTCTCAGAAAAAATGCCATTTCCTCCGCAGATCAGTGAGTTTCTTGGGTCATGTAGTGAGTGGCAACGGTGTGTCTGTTGATCATAGGAAAGTGCAAGTCATGGCAGATTTCAAAAAGGAGGATTTGATGGAAGTAGATGGCTATACTCCATCCCAAAAAAAGATTCGGCCCATTCTGGGCATGATCATGTTTTACCAGCACTACATCCCTGGTTGTTCTGCTTTGGCCAAACCCCTTTTTAATCTCATGGCAGGACAAAAGCGAGTGACTAAAGGTGCCAGAGGATGGAAAAAACAGGAACTTTCCCCATATTTACCCCTAATGATTGGACAACAGCTTGTGATGAGGCTTTTGTAGACCTGAAGCAGGCTCTGTTGGACAATGTTGTTCTGATGCATCCAGACTTCGACCGCCCATTCATTTTGTCAACTGATGCTACACTTGATGGTCTGAGAGCTGTGTTGTCTCATGTGCCAGAGGGTGAGGAGAAGGCCAGACCCATAGCCTTTGTCAGCAAAACTCTCTCGCGTAGCCTAGCTAATTATCCTGCTCACCGTTTGGAGTTTTTAGCTCTGAAGTGGGCAGTATGTGAAGTTTAGTCATTGGCTTAAAGGTCACAAGTTCACAGTCCTGACTGACAATAACCCTTTATCTTATGTCATGACAAAGCCCAGGCTTGATGCATGTGAACAGAGATGGGTAGCAAAACTAGCTCCATATTCTTTCGACATCAAGCACATCCCTGACAGACAGAATGTGGTGGCATATGCTCTAAGTAGTGATCCATTTGTAAAGCCACTGTCTCAACGCCTATTGTCAGAGCTATTCAGTGAGCTTATCAGTCAAACAAATGACATGCAAGCCAACCAAGTTCCGGATGCTTTTCATTTTACGAGCATGACACAGTCATTATGTTCAGCGAGTACGGCTTCTGAGTCACTGACCGATGAAGAGGTCTCAACTGTGCTGTCTGTGCACAGTAGCTTGGACTGTGTTGCTTCTCTACGTGCAGTCTCCATAGCTGATCATCTCACTGACATCATTCCTGTAACACTGAAACATCCCAGCCCATGTCATTAACTGAGTTGCGGTCACAGCAATGTATAGGTCCAGGATGGGGTAGAGTGATCCATATTGTAAAAAGGAAATGGAGATCATCAAGACGAGAATGCTGTAATGAGTCTAGCCAGACTCTGAGAGTCCTGAGGCAGTGGGATAAGCTTAGATTGCTGAATGACATCCTGTATCGTGTCACGAGAGACCCCATGACAAACAACAGGTGATTTCAGTTTATGGTGCCTATTCACACATAGTCTTTGAAGTCTGAGATATTGGTCGGTGTCCACGCCAGTGCTGGTCACCAAGGGCTGCCGAATACTTGCCCTTGCCCGACACCGATTATTTTGGGCTAATATGGAGAGAACTATCCGTGAATATGTTAGAACATGCAACAGATGTGTGGCTAGCAAGACCCCAGAGCCCTCAGCAAGAGCTCCTTTGGAGAGTATTAAAACCTTTGCTCCTCTCAAACTGGTCTGATTTTTGGTCAGCAGAACATAAGGACAAGTCAGTGGATGTGCTTGTGATTACAGATCACTTCACCAAGTTGGCATATGCTTTCCCTTTCAGAGATCAGACCGCTAAAACAGTTGCAAAGAAACTGTGGGGCAGCTTCTTTTGTGTCTATGGGTTTCCTCAGCGGTTGCATTCTGACCAAGGCACTAGTTTTGAGAGTGAGCTGCTTGCAGATCTTTTAGAATTGGCTGAAGTTGACAAATCACGTACCACCCCGTATCATCCCATGGTGTGACAGAAAGATTGCCTCCCACAGCTAAGCAGAAATGGCCACAGATGGTACAAACCATGACATTTGTGTATAACTGCACCATACATGAAACCACAGGCTTTGCACCGTTTTACCTGATGTTTAGTCGAATTCCTAGGCTGCCAGTTGACTTGGTTTTCAAGAATGTGTTGTGTGACTCCTCAGTCTGTAACTATCACTATTATGTGAAATCCCTGGTGGAAGATCTTAAATCAGCCATGCTCGTTGCTCAAAAGCACTCTGCTGTCGCGCAGAAACATCAGACTGACCAGTACAACAAAAGAACCAAGGGTTGCATCCTATCTGTTGGAGGCACTGTTCTTGTAGCCAACAAAGGCGTGAGAGGCTGGCGCAAACTAGCCGATAGATGGGAATCAACAATCTACACGGCAGTGACTTCAAACCCTGAATTTCACATCTACAGAATCAGACAACGATGGAAATGAAAGAGTGGTTCATCGTAGCTTGCTGTTACAAGCCAATTTCCTACCTTTGAGTGTCAGCCTTCATTTCTAAAAGCAACATGTGGTGATGAAACACTCACAGCTACTGAGTGTGAGTGCAGTGCGGCAATGGTGAACTCTAATGTTCCAGCTGCTGAGCTTACCTGTACTGATTCCTTGCTGGACCTGGCAGTATCTCGTGGGGACCGTATTTCCTTGTGGGTCCATAGTCAACCACATGAGTCAGGTTCTGATGAACACATGGGTGATGACTTTCCTACTGTGGAGGTGCCAACTTCTTCCTCAGACCCCACAGTGGCTGGTGCTGGTGGTTCCCTTGTCCCTGAGGGTAGTATCCCTCCTCGTTCAGACTCCATTTGTTCTTCTGTTAACACTCATGGTACCAATGCCAAAGTTTCATGTTTTGGCAGAGTTATTAAACCTGCTAGACGTTTAGTTGAAACTATGAATCAGGTGGTGTTAATTGGGAAACGAGTGTAGGATGTTTTTTTTCTCTTAGTGTTGAGAGCGATCTTTATTTTCTTTGTATTTTATTTTCATATTATGTCGTATGTATTGATGGCCTTAGTCTGTGTGGTGTATAGGGCACTACATTTTCCTATAGGAGTTCACTGGGACACTGCTAGACGCCAAGCAAGCTCCAGTTCTCCTTAGCTCTTATGATGGGCAGTTTACTAACTGGAATTTGTATAGGCATGACTGGAGGTCTGTGGTGTTTGTTTTTATTTCCTTTCTCTTTCATTCACCCAAAGCAGAATATTGTGTAAATCTAGGGTGGTGTGAATGTAACAGGTATATTTATGTTATGTTCATTTGTGTATAATTAAACAAAATCCTGTTTTGTTTTTGTTGTATTTGTTTATTTGTTTTATTATTATTTTAAAAAACTACATTTCCCATAACCCCCTTCAGGTTTTCCTTTTAGAAGTGGTTGCATCAGTTCTCTCGCTCCCTTCCATCTTGTATACTGGAGCAGGTAAGAAGTGATGGAGCCGCATCTTTTCTAATGTTGTCTTTATTTTAGTCATCCGTGGGTATTTCGTGTTGGTGTGTTATATGTTTGTAGATTATTGTTTAGAACATATTTCTAAGTTTATGTGCACATTTATATGTATATTTTTAAGTTGTGTGGCCATGTGCTTCTTGCCCCTTCCATCTTGTATGTAGGAGCAGGCCGAACAGGCCGAACACAACGCAGAGAGGTGACGCCAGTAACACAGAGGCAGTAACCGGTTATACTTACTGCCGTTACTAACAGTGTACAGGCTAATCTAGCTTCTTTCTGAAACTAAACAGAAATAGCACAACAGCGCCATGTGAACTAGGTACTTACAACCGGTAATGATGCAAACACATACAGTAAAGAGCTGATGCAACACTGTCAGAGGGTCTAAAGTGAACAGGGTAAGTTGGAACAGAACTACAAGCTCCTGAGCACAGTTTTCCCGTCTCTCTCACTCCTTCTCTTTTACTGGACACGCACCCACAGTCCTTTGCCCGCAATAGTCCTCTCTTTACACTACAGGTGCCCCCCCCCACACACATTTTTTTTCCCCTTCGGATCTGCAATAATCTCATTATTAACCTTTAGTGCACTCAGTTGACGGAAATCCGTCATAGCGACAGAAAACTTTAATCCATGCTATCGATCACTGCTCTATTTTGTCGTGTGACCATATCGGTTCAGCATGCAAGGCAGCATTCCCCGATTCCAATATAGGCCAGAATTTTCGGATTCACCTCACCAAATGCATCGAGATGATAAAGTGGCTCCATACTTTATTCAAAGGCTGGTGGCTGATATTGGTGGCAACAAATACAGAATCCTGCCTGATAAAAGTACGGATGTCAGCGTCTCCAAGTATCTGTGCGTTGTGGTTCGTTGTTTTTTAAAGAAATTTTTTTATTCTGGTTCTGAGAATGCCAACGCGACATAGCGTGATGATGTAATGTATATGCAAATTAGCGTGTCATCTAGCTACATCTAGCGACTTTCTGGGTAAACCAGCTACTTTCTGTAGGAGATCGTTGGCAACACTGCTCAGCGCCTCCTCCACTAGACAAGCACCGTGCTGCTGCTCACACAGTTCACTTCGCTGCGCGTTTTGCAGCATGTTTTGAACCTGTTGACCGCATTCTTTAATTGAAACAGCTCCCAAGTTCCATTCTTTTATTTTCTGCTTGGTAAGACCAAAAGCGATGCATAGGTGGCTTATTAAAAAGCAGATGTCTTCAACCTCTGTGGCTAGCAAGCTGCTGTCTCCAGGGTTGAGCCTAGCAGGCTGCTACCAACATGAATTCTCACTCCACTCGGAACGATACTGTACGATGCTGAAAGCATTCTGTACAATGCTGAAAGAGCACCTTCAAATTGTGAAGTTTTTGTAGTCTAAACCTTAAAAATGCCACCAAATATGCTTCCAAAACACTTTAATTTCATTTTAAACTTAATACATTACCCTTAAAAATGCAAAGGTAAACCTGCATCTTGTTATATAACTCCTCATATAAAACTAAGTTATTATTTATTATATTAAAAATATCCCCTGTAGTCACACCCCTGATACTGATGCATCTGTGTTTTATAACTGGATAATTAATCACAGACATTGAGAACAAGTGATAGATCCTGGTGGTCAATCACAAAAGGGACAAACAGGGCTGAGGGGTTGTACAGGACTAAGACTGATGACTGGCAGGTGTTTGAGTTGACATCAGTGAATACACATACTCTGCCATAAGCTACAGGTAAGTGCATCAGCAGTGTTCCAAAAGCCACCAACTGCACCTACCTGACGTATGTGTACTTGTGTGGATGCTGCTGCAGTGATACCACCCCCCCCCCCAAAGCTCTGGGGCCAGACTGTATCCCAGGCTTATTTAAGGGTGTGGAAAGAGAATGCTGTTCTTTTCCCTCATTATAGTTTGGCATTTAGCATCATAATTTCCGAAAAACGTCCTTGCTCAACAACCCCCCACCCTCAATGACAGTAAAACTAAAGAGAAGATCATGGTTCTCAGGAAACAGCAAGGCGTGCGGCACCAGGCTGGTGATGCTGAGATTGAAAGGGAAAGTTTGCCATTGGCTCTATTTAAGACCACAGCCATCCAGCACACAGACTGTTGTCCTTGTTACCATCTGACAGATGATACAGGAACATGAATGCATGTACTACTAAACAAAAAGACAGCTTTTACCACCAGGCCATCATACCTCTACACTTAAAATAATCCACCTTTCCACATCAGCCATGACTGCTGCTAATGAATAACTGCTACGTACCCAATATGCAACTTTGTTGTATACACTTGTCACTATAAGTAGCTTTACACTCTTTTTTTTTACATGTACATATTTTTATTTATAGCTCATATTTTGTTTAAATCATTTTATTTTACCCTCTATATTTTATAAGACTAATGCTCTTATTGCTGAGATGACCTACATACGACTAAACAAAATTAAGGTAAATTGATTTGACTCAGAATTCTGAAAAAGGCCCCTTAATGTACAAAAACAAAACACACAAGCATGTGCACAACAGATAAACAAACATACAAGAAGTCAGTCAGTCAATTTGTACAGTCATGTTCACACACACACACACACAAACACTCTCCCGTCTGATTGGGTCTTTCACGTTATGCTGTTGTCTACGAAGTTCACCAGGATTCAAGATCCTTTATTTGTCACATACACAGTTATACAAGTACAACGTGCAGTGAAATGTGCCCTGCCTGCCAGAACAATTCTCTCATTTGCAGTTTGCATGTCTTAACTGGGGGGGCGCTGAGAAGCAATCCTTTGTAAACTTTTTTTTTTTTTTTTTTGGATGATCTTATTTATTTTTCTGAAATCCTCCTCACCCTGCCAAGACATTATCTAACACTGCCATGGAGCCTCCGCAGCTTTCTCTCCCCTTCCAGAGCATCTGGAAAACATCAGAAAAATCTTTGTTATGAAAGAGTGTGATGGCAACCTAAATGCTCAGCACATTCAGACTCTTTTCTGATGAACGAGCAATTTGTGTTTCTTGAATGGCAATGGCTTGAATAAAGAAAAGGGACAGAAATTTTAGAAGGACTAGAATATATGATGGGACTTAGGCTGGCTTAGTAAACGTACAGAAAAAAGTGTCCTGCAGTATAGGCCTTATTAAAAATAGACTGCTGTTCCCTTCTGGGTGGGCTGTCTGCAGAGCCGCTCTTGCACTCCGCACCTCACAGCCTTGCGCGGGAGTTCTCGACTCACCTGGCAGACTGAGGTAACAAGTATCTGGCCGTGCATTGGAAGTTGGAGCTTGAAGCAACACATGCACGAGCTCTGAGACTCTTCTGTTTTGTTTTAAGTGTGGACATTGTTTTTAACCAGTGAGGACAAGACAGTGTGAAGACCTTTTTACTCCTGTTCTCCTGTGCATGGACAAATAATTGGATCCTTTTCTTTGTACTCCACAAGAAAACATGTCCCTGAAACTAATAAGACTTCAAATTAAGATCTGAAAGTAGACTAAGATTCTACCAGAGATGGACTTAGTTCTCCACCAGATCACACACAAGTTTGGGTTAGTTAAGTTGGTATTTAATAACAGCCACGGTCTCCACATTTGACGGTCAAGGGAAGTTCATTCCACCACTTTGGTGCCAAAGCTGAGAAGTCTTTATGCATGTTAATAAAATTAATAGTACTAGTAATGTTAGTAGTACTCAAGCACAATTGAAGAGCAAACTTCCAAAACTCACTCAGTCCAAAAGCTTTTTTTTTCTTGTTTTACCTATTGGAAAGCAATTCTTACAGGAAATAATTTTTTGGAATTGAAATTTTACAGTTACTTGTCATTTTTCAATGCCTGTTTCTAAAGTGCAACTCCTGCATATTTTTGTTTGGGCAAATTTGTTTAAAAAATATAATGAAAACAATTTAAGTAAATTGATATTCAATGTCAAAATTTATTTACAAGTTTAATATTTATATCCTCCTACATGACACAAAATAGAGTCATCTTTATTTATGATGTACCTCCTGGGAGACCTGGGAAAGTAAGTAATACTGGAGACTGTGTGAGTGGACTGAGGGAGTTTAGGAAATTCTCCTAATCTTGTACTGTGTAGTATGCAGGACTGAGGGAGTTTTGGTCGGTTATACTATTGCACATAAAGAGGTCATGTAAAAAAAATGCAATAGTAGTGTTGCCTAAAAAAACAAAGAATCAAACAAAAAAAGGAATGAGTGAGTTTTGGAAATTTGCTCTTCAATTACAGTAGTAATTGTTGATTAGTATTTTTTTTTATAACAGTAGTTTAGTAATATTAGCTGTATATACCTTTTATTCCAGTTGTCTCAAATACCAGATTGTCAGATTGTGTTTTTCCTTTTTTCTGTCTGTCTTTGTCCAGTTGAGGAATTTGTCCTTCATGGTTATGGAAAGTGGGTGGGCGACTGTAACCATGATAAACCCTTCCAGGCAATGGCATTCAGCCTATGATGTAAACACAAGTGCTTGCCAAACACAAGTCCTCCGTGCTAGATTTTTCCCTGCTGTTTTGCCAGGGAAAACATCAGCTGTGATGAAGATGAAAGCCTGCAGCCAAAGCCATGAGACAGACAGGATAATTCCTGAGCATTTAATTTTTTATACTGGTAGTTCACTGGAGTTTTGTGCATGTATAATGTATATACATTATTTGTAAAAACAAATTAGCCAAACATACATGGCAGTAAAGTTCTCACTTCCAGATTTGTTGGACTAATTGCTGTCTTATGTAGATTTTCCAATTTAAGGAGCGGTTTTCCTTTGTTCACAGTGTTTTATTGGTGCTTTGCAACAATTAAAGATATGATGTTAGTGTGTGGCAAGTATTATGAACAGTAAGAATCCTGACTCTTTTTGAAAGTTGTCTAGTTTTTTTTTTGCCATGGTCATTTTTCTCTGCAAAATGTAATATATTGCAGATGTTGTATTTTGTAGTGGCAACAGTGTTAAGCTTGTAATCTCTGTGCCTGAAACTAAGGAACTGTAATTGGTAAAACGTTTTGCTTAATATCATTGTTTTTCTCAAACCTAATTGGTGCCAAACAGCAGATGTAAATCAATATGTTCAATATACTCTACATAATTACATAACTGACTGTACTGAGATGGAATTCCAGTGGTATAGAGATTAATCTATGAATAACTGCAAGATTTTCCCATTAGTTATTCCTCTTGCCCACTGGCTATCTTTCTACCGGAGAGCTTCACCGTCCACTGTCACATTCTTCACCTCTATCGGTTCAACTGCAGAATCACTAGCACCAATGGTTCAGAGTAGTGCAACACAGTTATGGTAGGATGGTAGCTTAATTAAAATTAGGGGCTGGGTAGGTTCTCATTTCTGAAGGACGATTTGTGCTCTTAATACCTTAGCGTAGGATGCTAGCAGCCATTCTGGATAATAATGAAAAAGTGCTGTTCCCATTTTTGCCCTGCATTAGAAAGATAATTGGTTTGCTGGCAAAGTCGCAAACAGAAAAAGACCACCCTTGTTGTGCAGACATGTGCATAAGCAGTGGTCTGAAGAATATGGAAAAAAAGAAGAAAAAAAAGACCCAAATATTACAGATTGTGACTCTCAGATTTGATCATTGATTTTGAAAATGCTGTAACTCCCTCACAATCGAAAGACTGAGAGAGGGCTTGCATGTATCTTGGAAATATATTGTATTGGAAAGAGTCTGCATGAAAAAATGCTTTCAATATTAGTAATACAGATTTTTGTACTGTCATTGTATTATATATAGAGATATATGCTACTCACAAAGTTAGGGATATTCGGCTTTTGGGTGAAATCAGGATGAACCTAAAATGCACTATAACCTTTACAGGTGAACTTAATGTGACGTTCCCTAAACGTTTGAATGCACGTGTCCAACTGTTCAATGTTTCAGTTCTTTTTACACAACTTGCTGTTCTCTGACAAGGAGCTTAATGGCAAAATTCACAACAGGTGAATCGACCAATATATTTCCTGGTTCAATCAGAATTAGTATTTAAACTACTTCTCCTCATGCTGTTCACATTCTGACATCGTGAAACCAAGACGACACCTAACAGTTGATCAACAGTATCTCGCCATTGCGAGGCTTCAAACAGGATGTTCTCAGATGGAAGTGGCCACTGAGCTCAGAGTGTCACAGAGTGTCATCAGCAGGTTTCACCAGAGATTGGAAGAGTCACAGAAAGGCTTAGAAGTGGACGTCCTTTGGCCACATCCCACACTGACGACCTGCGGAACCGGATGATGAATGCCACTCAACTCCAGGTACATTTAAGGGAGGTGAGAGGCACCCAAGTGTCACATCAGACCATTCGAAACCGAGGAACCAGTGGGCCTCAGTGCTGTTCTCTGATGCAAGTCGATTCACGTTGAGCAGTAATGTTGGCCGCCAACGATGTTGGAGACGTCGAGGAGAGCGCAAGGCAGCAGCCACTGTTGTCACCAGACGAGCCTCTGGTGGTGTTGGTGTTACAGTGTGGGCAGGTGTGTCTAGTCAATACAGAACTGCCCTACACTTTGTGTATGGTACAGTGACGAGCCCAGACTACCTGAATAACATCATTATTCCAGTACTTGTGCCCCTGCATGAACAACACAGGCCTAATTTCATGTTCATGGATGACAATGCTCCAGCTCATGGAGGTCGCATCATTAGGAACGGCTGCTGGAGACTGGGGTACCTCGAATGGAGTGGCCTGCACTTTCTCCAGACCTGAATCCCATAGAAAACCTATGGGATCAGCGGAGTCGCCATGTAAAGGCTCATAACTCTGTACCCCAGAACCTCAATGACCTGAGGGCAGCCCTTCAAGAATGCCATGTCTCAGCAGCCAATAAATTGACTAGTGAACAGCACGAGATGTCGTTGTCAAGCTGTAATTGATGCTCATTGACATTTTTTGTTGTGGTATAAATATGTGCCTTACTTTCATGATATAATATCACTGTAATGTGAACTTTTCACCCGAAAGCCAAATATCCCTAATTTTTCATGAGTGGTGTATCTTGGCAGTAGGAATTAGGACAGTTATAACTGAAGTCAATGTGGCTAAAAATACAAACAAACAAACAAGAAAGAAAGAAACAAAAAAAAACATTCTGTACATTCTGAGCAGTCTTGCTGGCATGATTTCTATGGCAGAGGTCACACATAAAGCTCTCAGATCTGAATAAAAGAGATTTGCAACTTTACAATACAATTATACATTGCCCAGAAACCCCTGCCCTACACTTGTACTAAACCATGGGAAACTGAAGAGTGGAAAACAATAGAAAAGCTACTGAGGCTGAAAATTATGCAAAGCACTCAATAGATCCTCCACAGTAGTGTGTGTGTGTGTGTGTCTATAGGGGGAGGAAGAAGATAACTGTGCTTGAAAGGGCCTCTCACTGTACCACACTGGTTCTACAGCCACACAGTTCTCTTTACCTTATGCAAACTAAAGTGTACCAGGAAAAAATACAAAGCACAAAGCAAACTGTCTTGTCAAAAGTTCTGAAAAAGGTGGAGATAAAAACAACATGAGAGAAAGAAAGTGTAGAAGAGAATTCTACAAATAATTACAAATCCGGTTCAGTGTGGTATAAAGATAAAGAGGGAAGCCTCCAAGATGTAGCGCACAAAAGAAGGCTTGACTCTACAATAGCGCTGGGTTTTCTGAACATTCTGAACACATGTAACAAAATAAAAATGCATGTTTCATTAAAACTGTTCTTTACATAGATTAGTTAATGATTGAAATTTAAAGTAATTTAGAAGGGACTGGTGTGAAACGGTTTTCTAAATTTCTTTACAGTGTCTGAAGAGTTTAATGCCTCAAAAATCCACAATATATAGACGGCTAGTACATCACATGTTTCTAAATACACTGTCTGATATATCTACTCCATTCATTGTGGAGAGGTACATAAAGGTAGGCAAAAGAGTATGCAAATAAACTATTTTACATATTGAACATTATTTAAACATTACAGACATAACAAAAATGCTACAGTAAACCATTTCCTATCAAAGCAATCAGATTCAAGCAGCTATCAATACAACATATTCTCTGAGGAAAACAAAAATCTGCCCTAGAGAGACTAGAGCAGAGACAAGCCTGATCTGTGTGGCTTTCAGTTGCAAAGAAAGAGTTGAAGGAGTTGAAGAACATGGTATATATCTGCTTGACAGGTCATTATTTTGCACTGTTTAGATCTAAACTCTGTAGCTGGTGTGCTGTGTTGTAGTGCTAAAAAAACCAGATAGAGAATCTAATTTAAAACTAACAAATTGGACTCTGGGCTTTAGCTGTGATGAATGTCTACTTGTGTCATTAATCACAACTCCATGAGCACCAGCATTCATGCCCCTTAGTTTAGTGTGCATGAATGAGCTTTGGGAGCAAGGCTTCACTAACTGTACTTGTTTCTGCTAGTGTTTTTGCTTCAGCAAATATCAGCCAAAATCAATGACCTCACCTGTAACTGGACGTAGTAATACACACTAAAGTATAGTGGTCCCTTATAGTCACGCTTGAACAAACCACAGCACAGAAGTAAAGCAGCAGCACACCCAGTGAAGCAGGGGGCTGTCACCAACGGGAATAGTGAGTGGAGATGGAACCTTGGTCAAGGGTACATTAGAGATGTCACTAGCTGTCCTGGGATTTAAACCCACAACCTTCACTGATCACAGTGGCAACTCCCAAACCAACAAACCACCACCTGCTACCATAACACATCGAATAATAAAGGACTTTTATAGTGCTGTTTTAATGTGTCACTAATGATTTCGGTCTGCTTCTAAAACCATTATCTGCAAGTACTGCGGTATTTTCCCCCTATTTTTCAGTCCAGCTTTCAAGAGGGTGCTGACTGGAACAAAATGAGTAAGTATTTGCAAAATATATTATATTCCAGAGAAAGCAAAGTACTGATTCCCGTTCAGTGGTGTCCAAATGTTGCTGACATGGAAACTGAGGTCATGCAGAAGCCCTGACTAAAAAAAGATTACAGGAGGAAGGACAGAATTAAGGAGGGAGACTGAGAGGACAGCGAGAGTAATACCTTTTATCGAGCTGGTAGGAATTATACCTTCTGCTGTGCCACCATAGCCACCCGATACGATGCTGGTTTCGTTGAGGTTGGGCCCAGATACCATTACTTGCTGCAGATCCTACAAACAAAGATACACACACACACACATCTTTAACTTGGTCTTTTTAAAAAATTTAGGAGATGCTAAAAACAAAAAGTACACTAGCCTAGATTGCACAGACATATTAGCGAGAAACGAGGAAGGTTTGTGTTAGGTGGGTGTTAGAAAATGACTTGAAAATGGACGGAGCTAAATAGCTGAAAGCTGAATAGGTGGATGTTTGTAGATGTGATGCTTTAATGGCATCACAAATACAGTGAATTAAAAAGGACCGTGTGGCCTGGGGAGGGCATGTTACATTTCCAAACTTTAACAGCATTTACACATTTCATCATTTTATTTAAATAAGTTTCCCAACATATGGGAAACTGGGCATTGGGCATTAGAACACTAAAACTCTCATATTGCTTTAAAAAGGGAGCACTTGTGAGTGTGCAGCAGGAAGGCGCTCTGATTACATCAGCAATGGCATCTGATGCAAGATAGCCTAAACAGTCTTCTCTCAGAGTAGGCCAATCATCTCCTCCAACCAGTGGGACAAAAGCATATAAACACCATGGATGGGGCACATATAAGAAGAGGCTGAGACTCAGCATTTAGGTGGAGTTACATCCCTTACAGGGCTAAGCGTGTGGTATCATCAGCATGTGCTTGTGCAAACACCAACTGTACACTCACTGCAAAATGTCACATGTGCTGACAATAGATAAGTAACACATGACAGACTGGCATAGGCACATTATGAAAACATAACACAGACACAAAAGGTTAGGAGAATTTAAAATCCATTGGAGCCATACCTATGCCTGAATTATTATTCCAATTGGATTTTTTATGTTAACAACAATTACACTGCATCTAATGTTTAGTTGTTAATATTACTTCAGTAATGCAGCAGGATGGTTTTCAAAATGAATAAGTGAAAAATACACATGTACATTTTAGGTGTATATTGCAAAAGGGGAAATAAGGTGTCCAACCTAACAGACTAGATTAATAACTTTGTTAATAATTTTGAAAGACATCCTGCAAGTCCAGTCAGAATCAGAGGCCAAATAAGACACACACACACACACACAGAGACAGAAAGACACACACACACACACACACACACACACACACACACACACACACACACACACACACACACACACACACA
>JBBJLS010100264.1:0-20410 GCA_037577275.1 Bryconaethiops microstoma | reverse complement strand
CGGACACACAGCCAGTCTGTGGGAGCCGGAAGTCTGGCTGGGTTGTAGGGGATCAAATACTTATTTCACTCAATGACAGGCAAATCAGTTTATAACTTTTTTGTAACATGTTTTTTCTTGACTTTTGGTTGATATTCTGTCTGTCTCCATAAAAATGAAACTAATTTATGTATTAGAGACTGTTCCTTTTTTTGTAAGTCAGCGAGAGAGAGAGAGAGAGAAAGAGAGAGAGAGGGGTCCTCCTCCAGGACCTCGACCCACCGATAGTGCAAAAACAGACCAGGCCTTTCAAGTAAACACGTCTGGAAACAGAGAGAAACAAGAGAAGACTGCGGTGAGAGAGAGAGAGAGATGTGAGTGTGTGATATAAGAGGATTCTGGTACCAGCACAGGCCTAATATCTCTCGTGAAAATTGTGTGGTGTATGATTAGAAACTGTAGCTTTAAGCCTTTGAACTTTGCCCAGTTTTTTTTTAAAGAAAACATTATATAGATATTATTATACAGAAGGGAAAAAATGTGTTTTACAGTAATAATCCAGCTGAACAAAAAGATGAGATTAGTCAGTATTTACATCAATTACAAATGTGTAAACCGGTATTTCAGAATTCTGTCGCAGTAAACATGTGACTGATCATACAGGAAAGGCGTGACGTCGGAGCACCAGTGGTGTCTTGCTTGTGACCCGTTAATACGTCTTTTTAATCCATTCGTCATCACAATTGGCCCCGAAGCCGAGTTAACCCTCGCAGGTCTGAAATGCTAAAAGTGTGTGAAGCGTTAGGAGCAGTTTTAGCCGTGTTCTGGGGTCTTTTTTCTGTGTGTTTGACTCACTGCCGGGAGTGTTTTGAGTTCAGTCCGGAAGATCCGGGACCCAAATCATTTCGGAGCGTTTCCCCTTGATATGTGGAACAGGAAATGTGTCATGAAGGGAAAGCGAGCCAGTGGAGTCGAGTCGAGTCAAGCGGGGAAGCGGGGGCCCTCCATCCATCCATCCACAGCAACAACAAACCACAGCTGCTGCACACTAGGCCACCACACCCTGGAGAGAGCCGCACTCTTGTTTTGCTAGCTGGTATTTATGTGAATCTGCGAGAGTGTGTGGGAAAGGAGGGCAGGAGAGGATTAAATGACTTTTATCAGTGTTTGTGGACCTTAACGGAGGCTCACTGTGTGTTTCTGGTTTATGGAGTGTGTGTGTATGTGTGTGTGTGTGTGTGTGTGTGTGTGTCATGTGGTGAACCTAAAAGGTCTTTAATTAATACATTAACTGTTTATACTCTTTAAAATAGTAATTCTTCATATCTAGAGTTGGAGTTGCTCTCTGTGTTTTGGGGCAGTCGGGGGGGTGCTCTGTTGTTTATGGCTCTGTGTTGGGTTGGAGTGTGACTCATGCTCCTGAGGGAGGAGAGAGATGTGAAATGAGTTTTCGGAGCTGTGGAGGGACGGGGGAGTGGGAGGGTATGGGGGGGGCAGGCAGGCAGCCACTGACAGCTGGAGGAGGAGCTGGAGAACAGTCAGCAGATCAGGGCGCTGGAGGGAAAAGGGGAAAACCCAGCCTGTCTACGCCGAACTGTCCCAAGATTTCCTCCCAGTGTTATCCTGGGCTGCACAAAAGTTCTAGAAATGTGAGTTTTCTGCATTAAAAGACTGTGATACTTTGCATTAAAAGACTTTTCTACGCCATCCTGACCATTACACCCACATACTTAAACACGTTCCTGATTGCATAGTTGTTACTATTATTATTCCTACCTTTTTGTCTTCATTATTATGTATTATTTTATTAGTCATGTGTCTACTTTTAGAGCTTTATGCTAATCTGTAATATTTTATCCCTAAATTACTTTGTTACTTTTCTATGATTACCATCATCAGTAACTCTACAGTTACTCTTGCTTTCACATGATATTCAGTTTTTCTTTTAATGTGACAGTACTTTAAACATTAGATTCTGCTCTGGCAACACTGTTCCTGAATCCAATAAAGCTACTTTAATTTTGAACTTCTTGTACACTTATCCTAACCAGGGTCGAAGAGGGTCATTGAGTGGAAGGTGGAGACCGGTCACTGGGCAGATAAACAAACACACACACACACACACACACACACACACACAGTTTATTATTTAGCATCTCCAGGTTACTTAACCATGCCTTTGGACTGTGGGAGGAAACCAGAGATCCTGGTGGAAACAAGGAGAACATGCAAACTCTGCCTGTTCTGAGAAACTGTTATGGCCAGAATATTTGAAGCCAGCTATTTAATCTTATTAGGGTTAGTACTGGAAATCTGAAAACATTAACAGTACAGTATATAACACGCCTTTATGGGTGAGGGTATGGGGTGGCACAGTAGGTGGCGCTGTCGCCTCCTGGGGTGATTTTTCGCTGGGAAAGCCAGGGTACCTTGGACTTTGCATGGTTTCAAGGGTGTTTCTCCACCTTTTGCCCTAGGAAAGCTGGGATAGACTCTTACAACCCCCCCAGTCCTGGTTTAGAGGATGTTTAGGGTATGAAGTTAATGGAAAATAAGCTCAGAGTAGATGTGAATCCTTCTGAAAAACTTAATGCTGAAGATTACTCGAGTGGGCTGTTAGCCTGTTGGCTGTCGGTTCAGCTGTTCAAACAATTACAAACATACATTCATCAGGGAGATGCTGCTGGTGTGGGTTTTATCCCTTTCAGTGATATACAGAGTAGATGCCCTGCCAAACTTTCACACACACATAGGAATCTTGACATATTAATGTGCTCCAACACACTTTGTGATCTGTCTGAAGCCACAGCAGCTAACGCTACCTACATTAACTTAGGTGGCTAACGGGGCTCTAAACTTTACCTGTTTCTCCATTGACAATGGTGTTAGATTGTGAACTGCTTATTTTGCTTTGTTTTCCACTTTGTCGAAAGTGAAATACAGTCAGAATGTAATGAACACTCTGGAGTCGACTCTCAATTCTCTTGGTTCTGGGAATTGGAGAATTGACTCTTTGGGATTAACTCCCAGTCTTAGATGCCGTCATTCATCACAATACTCTGTGTAGAACCTGTGTTTGTCCAGGATGCTCGGTGTTGGCGTATCCTCTATTTTCAACAGTAATCAGGATAACAACAAACAGACGACATCTTGTGGTCTTCCTGTCAGATCCATTATAGCAGTTTGATTTGAAGACATTTCAGAAATAACATTACGATTTGTAGTTTTGGCACAGTCACACGTGTTTCTGCCAGCAACTCCAAAGCTGTGCTTCCACAATGTCCCTTATAAAACCTCTTAAGTTTTGTTTGTTGCTTTTTACTCCCTGTATTCTTCCAGAGAAGAGGGAACAAGTGCTGTTGAACTTTTGTTTGGAACTTTATAGTTATTATGTGAGGCCTTGTTTTTGGAGCCATCAGAAGAACCTCAGGGACCCAATTTTCATTTCTTTCTTCATTCATTTCATGCCCCTGAAGCATAATTCTCTGAAAGAATGGCATGTTCCCAGCCAAGCTCAGCGTGTTCCCTCTCGAGATGAATGGTGAACACAGAGAAATGTCAGAGGCCCTTCCTTCCACGAGCCTGGGAACCTACAGGTCACCCAGGAATAAGACTTCGAGGTGCTCCTTAGCTTCCACTCTGACATAAACAAATATGGCTTCCACTGTCCAGAGAGCTCCTGCCATTGCTCAATTCTGACCTCTCATGACTGGAATGGACGTCACGAACTGTCACATATATCATTAGTTTGCGTGTTTCCCCCAGGAAAGCACTCTGGGACACAGCTAGATCATCTGAATAGTGATAATGTGCTATTCTGAAAATAATTGCCACTTGAAGCCAACAAGCTTGAAGAGGACGACTCATAAAGGAATAGCAATTGTGTTCTGGGTGCAGTTTTGACGGATGTTTTCTTTTTGGTGATGAGCCACATTGCAATTTTTTTTTAGGTTATTTACTGATTGAAAGCAGTTTCCCATGTTTCTCAACATGCAAATCCATGTCCGGGATATTTGTTGCCAATTTAGCTCAGCAGGACCCGGAGGAAATTGTTTATGCTCCAACTACAGAGACACACAGAGACATATAGATTAAAACAATATACTATAGTACGTCAGTACTATGTTTTATATGATATGTTTAAACGTCAAAACTCTCCAGAGGAACTTTAAAACGCTTAGTACTAAATACACTACGTTGTTTACACAAAATAGAATTTTGCCAATCCATGCTCATCATTTTCATCTTGCCCAGACAAACAATGTCTAGTGAATCAAGTGAAGTCCCTTGATAAATAATATGACCTCATTTGATCCTACAGTACACTCATCTTTAGATTGTTACATAACTGCAGAGAACAGATTATAATGTAGAAGATACACTGTGTTTCTAGCAGCACACGCATGCATTGTAAACAGGACAGTAGAGTCTTGGACTCAAAACTCTTTGGTCTCGGTCTTGGACTCGAACCTCCTTGGACTCAACTAGTCCGGGTCTTGGACTTGTCTTGGATTCTGCGAAGGTGGTCTTGACCGCAGCTCTAGTATTCAGTTGCAAATACTGCTGGTGGGAAATAGCTCCAGGTTTGACACTGAGTGACATTTATAAGACATTTAAACATTTCAACATACAAACCACTTCCACGTCCACTTGTCTGTGGTCAGTTTCAGGTTGTGGTACGTGATCATTCAGGACAGTGTGAAGACAGATGCTGCTCCACTGCTATAATAAGTGATGTGAAAATGTCTGCCTGGGTTTTGCAGCTTCTGAACCAGTCCTGTGTCTTTGTGTCCCACACGATCCATAACTTGGATTTTTGGAAGCCCCTAGATTACCAAGTCACCCAACCCCACCTGTCCAAACAACTGTTCTCCCACCCATCCTGAAAGCAGGCCAGTTTCCATCGTAACATTATGAAATTATTACCCTGATGTTACACATAAGCTGCGTTCGAAAAGTGCTCTCGTTCACTACATAGTGTTTGCTATATAGGGGGCTAACTAGTGAACAAGGGGAGGCGACATTTAGTTAATTTCGGACACTCGGGATCTGACGTTTTTACTAACTGTTGTTCACCGGATCTTGGCAATTTGTCTCTGTCGCATAAACACACGTCTCACGTCATTCAGCTTAATACATTGCGCTTAACAAAAATGTATACAGGGGCAGACTGGCAATCTATCCATTTTGTCGCACTGAATTTAAATCTCTCTCTCTCTCTTACTCGCTCTCTCTGTCACTCTTTTTGTCTCTGTCTCTCTCTCTCTATCTCTTTATCTCTTACTCTCTCTCTCTCCCTCTCTCTCTCTCTCTGGGAAAGTCCAGAACGGCCGTTCTGCCTTGCTGAATTTAAATCTCTCTCTCTCTCTCTCTCTTTGTCTCTCTGTCTCTCTCCGTCATGCCCGAGACGGCCGTTCTAGACTTTTCCTGAAAGCACAGATTGCCAGTCCGCCCCTGTATACATTATCAATAAGGGTAATGTATTAAGCTGAATTTAAAATGAAATTAAAGTGTTTGGGGTGCATATCTGGGGGCATATTTAGGGTTTACACTATTTTTTTACACCAACGCGGTTTTTCACTATACGCGGGTGCTCTTGGACATGAAAAGCGGGGGATTGCTGTATTCCATACTATAACATGGATTCACATCTTGAATGGAACTTTAATGGATTTAATTGGATAAATGAAATGCAACATTACATGTCTATACAAAAGTAGCATTTAAATCTTCCTTCTGCTTGTGTGTTTTTGTGTGTGTTTGTGTGTGTGAGAATTCGAGTGGCAGGAATCAGAGGGCTGCAGGGTGTGGTGAGAAAGACAGTAAATGACGAGTTGCAGGCAAACATCTGGGATCCACAGCACATGGACAAGATAGTCCCATCACTCTTATTCAATCTGCAGCAAGATATAATTACAGAAAGGTAAATCACCACAAATTTTTTTTACCAGCTTTATTTTTATATAGTTAAGTAAAAAATTTTTTTTAAATCTCACAATGACTACTAAAATGCTTTTAAGTGAAATGCGATCATTTTGCTATAAAACTGAAAGGAATAGCAGTCAGGTATCTCTTGAGAAAGTAATTTTTAACAGATAAGAAAGAACATCAAGGTTACTTGTTTGCTAAAACTGATGTTTAGTAGGATATTTTTATACTGAATTATATACACCTTATATACCTTATCCCAAAAAACTCTAGCAGAATGTAGTCCTCATATCTTCACATGCTCCTACACACCCATCTGAAACGGTAACTGAGTACTTGTACTTATATTGGAGCGGGATTATGTTTACTAGAGGAGGTTCTGTTCTGTAATCTGTATGGTATTTAATTAACTAAATGGAAAAAGATGAAGTATCAGTGTAATTTCTCCAATGATGCAAAGTCTTCCTTCTACGGGACCAAATTTGAAGAATCGGCATCCAACACTCACAAGCTCTTTGCCACCTTTCTAGTGGTTAGGGCGTTCACCCTGCGATCAGGAAGTCGTGAGTCCGATTCCCAAGCACCTCTGAGGTACCCTTGAGCAAGTTACCATCTTCACACACTGCTCCCCGGGCGCTGTGTTCCTGGCTGCCTGCTACTTCACTTGGTGAATGGGTTAAATGCAGAGGAAGAAGTTCAGGCTGTTCACACTGTGTGCTGTGGTGTGTTCACATATGACAGAATGGTCAGTTTCACTTTCATTTCTTAAATCTCCATCTCTCCGTTTTTCCAGCTGCGAGGTTAGTCTTCAATGTTCCTAAATTCTCACACACTACGCCTCTACCACAGAACCTTCACTGGCACCCTGTGGCCACTCACATTAAGTTCAATACCTTAACACTTGCGTTCAAGGCCAAGAACGGACTTGCACCTCCTTACTTATCAGCACTGATCAAGGAGCGTGTCACTTCTTGTCCTCTCAGAGCTTCAAGCACTGCTTGTCTTGAACCTCCGTTGCTCAAAAGAAGAGGAAGACATGCATCAAGACTCTTTTCAGTCTTGGCTCACCAGTGGTGGAACAAACTCCTCTTGCAATCAGATCTGCAGAGACCCTTGCTGTCTTCAAGCGACCCCCTTCTTCAAGGAGCACGTTGGTGACGAGCCAGTCCTCTCGTTTACCCTTATATATCATTTTCTTTAATATTTAAAAAACCTTGGGCAGTTATCCTCTTAACTGTTTGTCCTTACTTGTGTATTAACCTCTGACTTTTTTTTTTGACAGGGTTTGTTAAGGTGTGTAACTTGGCAGTAACTTGCCAACAGTAACTTAAAAAGCAGGTGTAAAAAGCAGGTGTTGATTTTTGTATAGTTTTATAGGTATGAAGAACAGACATAGACTACTTAAGCGCTAATGGATGTCTGCTAAATGCCATAAATGTAAACGTAAACGTGATAACAGAGAGTCTGGACTGAAATGTCATAGCCTGGATATACTGATGCCACATTATGCCACAGAACGCACTCAGTAACAATAACTGCATGGAGCACAACTGTATTTTGTTTGGACAAGTCTATTTTATAGGAAGTATGGGTTTGGCAAATTACAGAAAGTAATTCACTATTAATGCAAATAATACTGTTTTAACAAAAGGCCAGAGAATAACTGAACAATAATAAACCATGCTATTGTTCATTTACACACTTTATAAGGCATCAGCATATTATATGTATGTAAGACCCGGAGTGGAGGAGGACTCCCAATCCAGGAGGCAAGAGCAATCCAAGTCCAGAGCTTCCAGTGGACCAATCAGACACAGATCTCCGTCACCTGAGTTCTAACGTCTGGTGGATATAAATAGACCCAGCTTCCTCCTGACGAGTGCGAAGTATTCTGGTTCAGTCTAGTTACCAAGCCTTGTTACTGTTTTCTGCCTTTTTCGTGTTTTGACCTCTTTCAGTTTTTTGGATTACTCTTCTCTTGCCTTGCCCCTGTTTTTTCTGGATTATTGGACTATCGGTTTTTGACTTTGGACTTTGGACTTTGGTTTTTGGCCTTGATTTTCGGACGTCGGATTTACTCTTGGATTTTTCTGCCTGGTTTTGACTTCTTGCTATGGACTCTGGTTTTTCCCCTTTTTTGATACATGGACTTTGTTTTTTCTTACTTTTTGTTTAATAAATATCATCTGCATTTGGATCCAGTTCCGAATCATTACATCAACTTTATTTGTATGGGGCTTTCTGCGGTAATTTACTGCAAATATTTCCATGTATAAAGCACGATAACAATCAAACAAATCATAGCAGTTCCCATCATTCATTCTTAAACCAGCATATTGAGCTTTTTGGTAAATTAGCACAAATTATAGTCACAGATTGTGTTAAAACTATACACTCACCACCAAAACATATAGCATGATACATCAAGAAATTTTCAAGCTTCAAGCTACATATTTGTTTTGACTGATAAGCTGATAAGCTACGATGTAAAAAAAAAAGTGCCACATTTACCAAATACAATGAATATGTGTTCTGTTGAGTTTTATTTGATACAATGCAATAAATATGACAGATACTTTTACATTAAATTCTGCTGTTTGTAGAAACATGCTTGTGAAGTAGAACTTAATGTCATGGTATGCGCAGAAAAGCATATTGAGACTTATTGTTTTGTAATATATCCCAGCAATGATACATTTCATCCTATTAATCTCCCCTTTATAGGCAAGATCATAGAGAACGTAGTTTTTAATCAAATCAGTAACTACATGGATACAAATGGTTTTCTGATGACTATCAGTCAGGTTTCTGTCAACATCATAGTACAGACTATAGCTCCACTTGTCCTCCAATGGTGAGATGGAGTCTCAACAGATGGGCTATAGTCTGTAATTGTACACTTATTTGGTGAAGGGTAGGTGTTTGTAATACAGTGACCAGTGAGAAGAAGTACATGCAGTTTCTAGAACTTTCTGATGTGAAGAATACAGTAACCCCTTAGTTTTACGCAGACTCCGTGTCTTTCCTTTGTATTTTAGTGTTTAAAAATGTTTTTCCCCAATTTTCAACAGTTACCTCAGCTTATTTATTATTAGTAAGCTGTGCCCTGTCTAAACATGTGGGTAGAGAGAGTTATTTCAATGTTTCTTTTATGTACGAATCTTTGTTTTGGCTCGCTGCACGCTGCTAATGCTAACACAGCTAGCGGCAGCGACCCGGTTTTTAAGCAATTTCCTCCAAGATTAATAAAGTTTTCTGATTCTGATTATTTATTTCTCCTTGCTGCTGCCGTTTGAATCATCTGTGGCAGCTGCAGACCAGAATCTTCTCCGTGGATCGTCTCAGTGTTTCTCTTGTTTTTCGTTTTGTCCTTCTTAAAACCCTGTATTGTTATTACTGTAAATTAAATTAAAAGAAGCGAATATGGGTTTACCTTTACATTTTCTTTAAGGGTAATGCATTAAACTGATTTAAAAATTAAATTAAAGTGTTTTGGGAGCGTATTTGGGGGCATATTTAGGGTTTACACTATAAAAAAAGCATTTTTTGTCACAGAGAGGACATCGAGAACTCAATGACCGAGTGGAGAGGAAGTCTTTACATCCTGTTTTTATACCCTGTGACGTGCTCATTTTCGACATCCCGTGCGCTCCACGTGACTCGTGCATGTGACAGTAACCCCCCTCGAGGACCGTCTCCAGACGGACCTGATTGAGAGGATACCCAACGATGGTAGTCCTGGATGAGGGATGGGTCCATGATGAAGCGACCGGGGACCCAAGATCGTTCCTCCGGGCTGTAGCCTTCCCAGTCGACTAAGTACTGGGTGCCACAACCGCAGCGGCGCGAATCAAGGATCCGCCGGATGGTGTAGACAGGACCACCGTCGATGATCCGAGGCAGAGAAGGGTCCAGGAGAGTCGGTGCCAGAGGGGAGCTGATGAAGGGTTTGAGCTGAGATGCGTGAAACACCGGGTGGATCCTGAGGCAGGCAGGCAGTTGGAGCCTGAAGGTGACAGGGTTTATCCTGTGGGTGATGCGGTAGGGTCCTACATATCGGGGTGTGAGCTTCCTAGACTCAGTGTGGAGGTGAAGATGCTGAATGGAAAGCCAGACCCTGTCACCTACAGGGAACAATCGTCCCGGGGGGTGTTGGCAGCGATGTTGCTGGACACAGCGTTTGTTGGCCTTGATGATGGTCGTCCGAACCTGCGTCCAGAGCCGCTGACACCAGCGGACCAACTGGTGGGACGATGGTACATCAACCTCCGGTTCTTGATGTTCAAACATTGGAGGCTGGAAACCATAACATACCTCAAAAGGGCTGAGGCCGGTGGCGGAGGACGTCAGAAGGTTGTGTGACAACTCAGCCCAGATGAGGTAGTCGGCCCAGGAGCGCTGACGGTCGGCGACGAAACACCTCCAGTTGTTGGTTGGCCCGCTCTGTCTGACCGTTGGTTTCGGGGTGATAGCCGGATGATAGACTGCTGGTGGCCCCGATACGACGGCAGAAGGCCTTCCAGAATCTGGCTGTGAACTGGGGCCACCTGTCCGAGACGATGTCCCTGGGAAACCCATGCAAATGGGCTACATGTTGGAGTATGAGCTCCGCGGTGGTTTTGGCTGAGGGGAGCCCATTGAGTGCGACCAGGTGCACGGCTTTGGAGAAGCAATCGACGATGGTCAAAATGGTATTCTGTCCCTTGGACTCCGGCCATAGGGGACCGGGAGTGGTTGCAACTCACCGGTGCTGGGTTGGTTGGTGGTCTTCGCCCTGGAACCCCGTACATCTTTGGCCATCTTCGGCCACCAGAAAGCGTGTTGTAGTAGGGTGAGGGTGCGTTGCACTCCTGGGTGGCCAGCGACGGCGGAAGAGTGTGCCCAGTGCAGGGTGTCGGAGCGGAGGTCAGTGGGGACGTCTAGGCGGGGTTCCTCCTGGAGGGGGCTCCAAGGCCTGCCCCTGACACACTTGATCCTCTAACTCCCACCGGAGGGACGAAACAATTAGCCAGGGTAGAATCACAGGCGCGGGGTCCGACCGGGGGCTCTCCCTTTGATGTTGACAGGAGAGGGCATCCGCCTTGGTGTTTTTTGACCCTGGTCGGTAGGAGATGGTAAAGTTGAACTGTTCAAAGAACAGTGCCCACCACGCCTGGCGGGGATTTAACTGTTTCACCTGCTGGATGCCGATAAGATTTTGATGGTCTGTCCAGACGATGAATGGGTCACTGCCACCCTGGAGCCAGTGACGCCATTCGTCCAGAGCCCACTTGATGGCCAGAAGCTCACGGTCCCCTACCCTGTATCGCTGCTGAGTGGGAGTGAATTTTCCCGAGAAATAACCACAGGGGTGTAATTTGTGGTCTGGACCTCGTTGGGAAAGGACAGCTCCTACGCCCATATCAGAGGCGTCCACTTCCACAACAAACGGCTTGGCAGAGTCCGGGTGGATGAGAATGGGTGCTGACGTGAAGGCAGTGCAGAGTTGGTGGAAGGCGGTGATGGCTTCGGGGGTGAGTTGGAAGGTGGTCTTAGAGGGTCTGGTGAGAGCAGTCATAGCCAGTGTCTCATAGTGGCTGGTGGGAGTAATGAAGCCTGTCTTCCACTCACCGCCCTTCCTGATGCGGACCAGATTGTAGGCACTTCTAAGGTCCAGTTTGGTGAAGATGGACGCACCAGAGAGAGCGTCCAGGGCGGTGTTGGTGAGTGGGAGCGGGTGGCGGTTCTTCACTGTAATTTTATTGAGGCCCCGGTAGTCAACGCAGGGGCGAAGTCCTGTTGCTGAGACCCATGGTGACATACTCCTCCATGGCTCCTTGTTCCTCCCGAGAGAGCGAGTAGAGGTGGTCGCGGGGTGGCACCATTCCAGGGAGGAGGTCAATCTTCAAGTCATAGGGGCGGTGAGGCTGAAGACCTCCTTAAGGTCTCGATAAGCCTCTGGAACGGTGCTGGCTTTAACTTCTGGGTCTTCTGACTCCCCTGAACACGTCCCAGCTGGTGCCGCGTCCCAGCTGACCTCTGGACAGGTCGGACTCCACTGGATGATGCGTTGGCGGGACCAGGAAATGAGGGGGTCATGAAGGGACAACCAAGGGAAACCCAGAATCAGAGGCGGTGAGGTGAGGTGAGTGACGAGGAATTGGATGAATTCTGTGTGGTCTCCAATGGTCTACACGAGAGGAGCTGTCTGGTGGGTGATGGGGTTGAGTTGAAGGGGCCGACCGTCAACGGCAGTGACGGTGACCGGCTGGGATAATGCCTCTAATCTAACACCCAGCTGATCAGCAAAGGAGCGGTCAATGAAGTTGCCGGCAGCTCCTCAATCAACAAAAGCGTTGACACTGACCCGTTTGTGGCTGAACTGGATGTTAGCCGGGATGATGAGGCGGGAAACGGTCGGCTCTGAGGAGAGATGAGAGGTGGCATGAACGGTGATTCCAGACGAGGACCCCCCTCTACTCACCTGGACTGACCGTTTCCCGGATGGTGCGTGGGGGAGGCGCAGTAAACACAGAGGCCTTCGCGTTAACGTCTGTTCCACTCCGCAGGATCCAGGGAGGCGCGCCCTAACTACATGGGTTCCCCGGCTCCTGAGTGGGCCTCTGAAGGAGGTGGAGGATCCGGGGAGTTGGTGAAGGTGAGTCGGGGTGCCACCGGATTCGCTGGCGGCAGGGTACGAGGAGCGGCCTTCGGGCGAGAGCTGAGGCGTTGTTCTACTCGCAGGCAAAGTTGAATCATGCCGTCGAGAGTGTCGGGAAGCTCTCGTCCGGCGAGTTTATCTTTGAAGTAAAAGGCCGTCCGGAGAGCAGAGTCCCCCCAATTGGTTTGCACCGAGAGGGTACGAAACTCAGCTGTATATTTACTGACCGGACGGTCTCCCTGCCGCAGGTGATATAGGCGAGATGCGACCTCCACCTCACTATCAGGGTGCTGGAAAGCCGTCTTGAGTTGGTTGGCGAAGGCAGAGTAGCTGTAGCAGGTGTCCGAATCCGACCTCAAGACGGTCGCAGCCCACTCCGCTGCCTGCCCGGTGAGAAGGGAGACGAGAAGCGCGGTGCGGCTTCGGTCCGATGGATAGTTCTCATGCTGAAACTCAAAAATGAGACACAGAGTGGTTAACAGCGCATCACACTTCCCGTCTACCCCGTTCCATTTCTCAGGTAATGAAATCTTTGGCCTGGCTGTGGTGAGTGCAATGGGAGGAGGAAAGGTGGGCGGAGCGGCCGGCTGAACCGGCTCCTTGGCAGGCGTCTGAGACTGAGTCTGCTGCAGAAGGGCGACCTGCTGACGCAGCCCAAGCACCTCCTGCTGCAGCTTCTGAATCTCTTCTCCCTGCCGATTTACCAAGGAGATCAGCGAGACCCAATCCGCTGGGCTCACAGTTACAGACTCGGTCATTCTGTAACAGAGAAGAGTGAACGAGAACATACCTTGACTGAAAGTGTAGCCCGTGTAGCGTCAAGGATAAGCCCAGACGCTGATAGAAGCGAAGAGGCTGGATATTCACGCGCTTTGATCTGTGAACTCTCAAAACTACGAGTAGAGATTCCCACCGGAATGCGCGTTCATAAACATGCAGAGTGAATGGGTGAGTACTCACGTAAGGGTGATTGATCATCCGACGAGAGGACATCGAGAACTCAATGACTGAGTGGAGAGGAAGTCTTCACATCCTGTTTTTATACCCTGTGACGCGCTCTTTTCCGACGTCCCGTGCGCTCCACGTGACTCGTGCATGTGACATTTTTAGGCATTTGTTTTACCAAAGCTTACTGTATATTGAACTGTTTAATCACTTTAAAAAAAAGAAAAAAAAACTTCAGTGGGAGACTTTCAACAATAGTCACGAAGATGAAGAGACACTAAGATTTTCTGTTAACCACCAACAATGTTTTTAAGCTTTTATTTTAGACTGTTTTAGAAGTGTACTTGACTAGCTAATCACATTACTTATAATCACATCACATGTAAGATTTATGCAACATTACAACCAGTACAGCTATGTATGTATTGGTATAAAATTTGAGTTCTATAACTGACACAAAAAATGTATAGAAACTGTAATATAAAGAAAATAATCAAATAAACTATCATATAAAAAATACATTTTGGGTCTGTTTCCCGGACAGGGATTAAGCGTAGTCCAGGATTATGTAGTGCTGTGAATAGAGATTTTCCATTGAAAAGGAAAGGGTAGTCCAAGACTAGGATTAATCCCTGTCTGGGAAACCGACCCTTAGAGTTGCCGTTTGTAGAAATGCTAGATTTAAATCCCACATTTAGAGCGCAACATTTAGATAAGATTTAACACTTAGATATATATTTAACATCTTGATTTAAGATTAAACATTTAGATTTAAGAGTTAACATTTAGATATATATTTAACATTTATATATATTTAACATTTAGATATATATTTAACATTTAGATTTAGATTTAACATTTAGATTTAGATTTAACATTCAGATATATATTTAACATTTAAATTTAACATTTAACATTTACGCAGCAAGAAAATGCACCAAAATGTAACACTGTTTTTAGCTCTAAATGTGTGAAAATTGCACTAAATGATAAAAAAAAATTGACACCTCTAAATTTGTTGAGCTGTTTTTACAAACGGCACCCCATACTTAACAGGAGGTTGCTGCTTTTAAAAAGACTTACATTTCAGGCATAATATTAAAATCACCTACTGGATTTTATGTAGGCCCACCTTGTGGCTCCAAAACAGCTCTGAGCTGCCGAGACATGGACTGCACCAATACATTAGCAGCAGATTCTGGAAGATGTGAGGTGGAGTCTTCATGTATCCATTTACTTTGGCCAGCACATCTCATAGATGTATGATTGAATTTAGATACATGGAATTCTGAAGCCAAAGCTTCTTTTTGTTTTTGAACAGTGTTTGCAGTGCAATGTTTGCGTCTTACTAAAAAATGCCACTGACTTTAGGGAACGGCGTCTCCATGAACTTCTGTTTAGGTAGGTCGTCCAAGTAAAAGTAACAGCCACATGAATGAATGTTTCCCTGCAGAAGATTTCCTAGAGAATCACACTGCCTCCACCATGCCTTCTTCCCATAGTGCATCCTGATTCATCTCTTCCCAGGTAAGGGATGCACACACCAGTCCATCCTCATAATTTAGAAGAAAACATGATTCATCAGACCATACCGCCTTCTTCCATTGATCCATGGTCCCTGTTCTGGTGCTCACATGCCCATTGAAGCCAGTTTCAGACAGGAGTCGGCATGGGCACTCTGACCAGTCTGGCTTAGTTTTGCTTTCCTGACAAGTGTTAAAAGTAGGGCTGCAGGATATGGACAGAATATCAGTATTGCAATTTTATTGCTACATACTGAAATGATGTCTTTCACAATATTTTAAACACTCATAACATCACTACTGGAATTGAGAGGACTTCAATTCTGTAAATATTGTTTCAAATTTATTCTCCCCATCTGTACCGTTCATATATGGAAAATAAGCTACAGAAACAGCCCTGTTTTCAAGCCTCGTTTTTGTGATGTCATTAAACCAACACATCTAAACATATCTCCGTATTCCGGCTGCAGCAGTTTAGCTCCGCTCATTCATGCACTGATTTATCAACACCTTTAACGATTAAAAATGAGACTTTTGTTGGATTTCATGAAGACCTCGATTCATCACAACACCCAGTAACTCACCTGGAGCTGTGCCTGGTCACCCTGTCAGAAACACTGTGATTAGTTTAGAGGCTCATTTGCATATTGCAGACTTTTGTAATATCAGTATTGTGGAGACTGATACTGAAAAAACAATTTGCAGACAATGTATAGTTAAAAGTATGTATTCAAATTCTTTTGGCCCAATGGGGAAAAGTCTGGGTGCTGATAAGTGCTGACATCACACCAAAGGTAAATCACTCAGCCTTTGGCTTTATTTCCAAGCTTTGTTTTAACCTGTCTAGGCTTAAATTACTGCAAACTGAAAAAAAGGAAATCATGACATGTTGTTCCCAGTTTAAATGAGCCTTATGACACCACATAGCTCTGGTATGCACTTTTATGGGTTTTACGCTGCAGCTTCCTTCGTGATTTTACGGCCACTCATACCTCCATCCAGACCCCTCAGAAGAACCTCCATAGGTTCCTCCTTGGGCCGCTCGGGTGAAGCGTGTCCCGCGCTGCCTGAGCCGTCCTCTCCGACCTGTGACACTGCCGGCGTTTCTGTTTCACTCTCTGACATGTTTAATGAATGGATCGACGGGTTCAACCAAACTCCATCCCCTGCGGGTGGAGAGCGAGGGGATGTGAGGAAGTAAAACTGTCTCTGCACTGCAGCAGATATATGCAGAACTTTGAAGTCAGATATCGTGTTTTTTTGCCTTCACTATGCTGAACAGTTTAAATAGTTTGAGGTCAGACTTCAAGTACATTCTCTAAAGGGGTTAAAAAAAAAAGGGGGGTCACACAACCAGCATGTGCCTTGACGTCTCTGGACGATGCACCTTGGGCTGTATTTCTGAGGAATTTTCTCAGGATCTGGATTGTGAGTGCCATTCCCAAAGTGTCTGAGCTGAAAGTCCGGCCATTTGTTTAGAAATAAGGCCTGAAAACATACAGCAAAATCCAGGTGTGTTAGGGTCCTGACCCCATTCACATGCAGTAATTGCTCTGCTCTGGTATAAGCAGCCTCAATTCAAAGCCTCATGTAAAAAAATCTTGTCAGTCAGTAAATAAACCACATTTTTAATTAGTTCATAAATGCATGGTAATGTGTTCAGGTGCTGGTAGTGTGAGGCGCTGCTCTGTTCTCTGTACTGCATATTAGTCATTTAGATTTGTCACGTAGGCCCTAAATTACACTCAAACAATCCTACAGACCTGTTAAAAGCCAGGGATCATCAGGTCACGGGTCTTCTGTACACTTGTACCTTTGTGTTGTTTATCGTCACCCGTGCTTCTGTTAAACCAAAAGAAATATAGCAAAACATTTATATACAGCATCCTTTGATACTGTCTTAGAAAATGAACACACGGGGTTGTATGCAAAAGCTTAAACTTCCCACTCAATTTACATGTTTTGTTGAAAGTATAAATATGTACAAATCCTGTACAAGGAACAAAGTGAGATATGGACATTTAATTGAATTTTAGTGAACATTTTCTATTTATTTGCTAAGTTAGAAAGCATCGGTTTGCCAGAAAGCATCGGTTTGCCATGATAAGGGTCCTTACAAGTCGTATTTAATTCAGACTTTTACAGAATGTGCCACATTCTGAATGTGTTGATCTATCTTTCAGCAGCTTTTTTGTTTTATTCTAATCCGTAACTGCTTCCTTCGTCTGTTGTTGTTCTGCCGCGTGCAGAAACACAGTGCTCCCAGAGACGGGCCAGGAATTCCCCCCTGCAGAGCCGTCCCACCGCTGGCATGGACGTCCAGGTCTGTTGGTTTAACACGGCCCAGCCTGTAGACACCCGACCGCACAGCACAATACCCGGCCAGGGCCTTACCAAAGACGGGGCTTAGGTCCTGAACCAACACTGTGGCGTTTATGGTATTACAGTATTATGACAAGAATTTATCAGGCCCAGCTATGTAACACACATCAGCTGTAATCTGATATGACTGCACCACCGCAGACAGCACTGAATACTTTGCAATTGTCTGCAGAATGTAGATAAACTGGGAGAAACATGAAGATTAACGAGGAATCCCATCAATTCCCATACAGAACTTCATCCTGAAGTACCCAACTAACATCCCCCTAACCCGAATTAGGAAATGTTGGTTAAATCATGGCTGTAAATTCTCAAGCAAAGCCTCTACCCTGCAGCGAGGGAAGTTTTATGGTTTGCTTCTGTGGGTGTCATTTTAAGTACAGTTTAGAAATGCGACATATCCTAACAGAGCATCACTTAAGCAAACTACACATGTAACAGCTTGGAATCGCTTTAGTCCAGATATCACACAGGCAAACCCCTCAGTCTCTCCTGTTTGTGCGTGCATTAACAATGAAAGAAAGTTTCCTTCATTTACAGCTAAATCCACAGATGATGCATTGTAAATGCTATTCAAATTACTTGAGATTGCAGGTCAGTCACATTCTCCTCACTTCTTTCATTTCGGTGTTGAACAGAGTCTCCATTTCTGTCTGTTTTAATTTTGCGTTGGGAGTCTTTAAACCACTCCCTTACTCTCATGTGTGGATGAAAAAAGAAAGTAAGTTTCATTCATTTACAGCTAAATCTAAATATTTGGTGCAGGTTATGCATTGTGAATACTGGTCAAATCACATTCTCCTCCCTGCTTGCCTTTCTGAGTTGTCCTTTATGTCTATTTTGATTTTACCTTAGGAATTCGGAGCAAATGTGAAAGGATGAGTGATGTGACTTGGTGGATGGATGCCAGTAATATTTACGGCATGTCCAATCTCTTCATCTCCATTGACAGATGGCTCACCTCCCCTCCAGCACTCATGTTCACGACTTCAAGAGAATATGAGGTGGCTGATAGGGTCCTGTGGTGTGAGTGAATGAGGGGTTAATTAAAAGAATAAATGTATTTGTGAAGCAGTGGTTCCTGGAGAACGCCCTGCTGTACACATTTCCTGCTCCAAACACACCTGATCTAACCACTCAGTTATCAGCTGTTTTTGAACTGAACCGGGTGCGTAAACATGAAAATGTGCAGGTTGGGGGAAACAGTGTTATAGAGGGTTTCTATTATCCACTACAAAGTGCCTTTGAGCTGTGGATAGAGGACAAGAATCCCATTTTTACTGTGAAAACATTATTTGGACAGAGGGCTAATTGCCTCATTACATTTCACTCACCTTGACTCCTAATGTCCACAGTAAACTTATGGCATTGAAATTCTCTGCATTTTCTTTAGTGTTAATGCCCCCATCACAGTTACTACTAAAGCCTTAACAAATTTACCTCACTGCTAAAGTCTTATACACATTTACCTCACTTACTAAACTCCTCTACGTATTTACCTCACTTCCTAAACTCCTCTACATATTTACCTCACCAACTAAACTCCTCTACACATTTACCTCACTAACTAAATTCCTCTACACATTTACCTCACTTCCTAAACTCCTCTACATATTTACCTCACTTCCTAAACTCCTCTACATATTTACCTCACCAACTAAACTCCTCTACACATTTACCTCACTTACTAAACTCCTCTACACATTTACCTCACTTCCTAAACTCCTCTACATATTTACCTCACCAACTAAACTCCTCTACACATTTACCTCACTTCCTAAACTCCTCTACACATTTACCTCACCAACTAAACTCCTCTACACATTTACCTCACTTACTAAATTCATCTACACATTTACCTCACTAACTAAACTCCTCTACACATTTACCTCACTAACTAAACTCCTCTACACATTTATCTCACTTTCTAAACTCCTCTAGACATTTATCTCACTTACTAAACTTCTCTACACATTTACCTCACTAACTAAACTCCTCTAGGCATTTACCTCACTAACTAAACACCTATACACATTTACCTCACTTCTAAACTCCTCTACACATTTACCTCACTTACTAAACTCCTCTACACATTTACCTCACTTCTAAACTCCTCTACACATTTACCTCACTTCTAAACTCCTCTACACATTTACCTCACTTTCTAAACTCCTCTACACATTTACCTCACTTACTAAACACCTCACTTACTAAACTCCTCTAAACATTTACCTCACTAACTAAACTCCTCTACACATTTATCTCACTAAACTCCTCTACACATTTACCTCACTTCTAAACTCCTCTACACATTTACCTCACTTTCTAAACTCCTCTATATGTTTACCTCACTAACTAAACTCCTCTACACATTTACCTCACTTACTAAACTCCTCTAGACATTTACCTCACTTACTAAACTCCTCTACACATTGAAAGAGAGGGAGAGAGAGTTTAACACTATAAGGGGTCAGAGCAGCAGTTCTCCAGTTTGCCCACTAGGGACACTATTCCATGTAGTTAATGGGAGAGCCCTGTTTGAGCTGGTGACCCTTTCTGCTCCTCTTCTGCTCTCCTGTTCTCCTGCATGGCTCCTCGGATCTTCTCCCTCAGCTCCTGTGTGCTCTGACCCTCAGGATTACCAGCGGTCTGGACTCAGATGAGCCAGTTTTCCAGGACTCAGGGCTTTTTTCTTTGAGACTGTAGGTGAGTTTTCAGGATTGTTGTTCTCTGGGTCTCTGCTAGAGGCAGTTTTGGCAGGTGTTGAGAAACTTCATGGTTCTGTCATGTTGATGTGGACTAAAAGATGAGTGTAGATGTTTTCTGGAGCTCTACACACTCAGTGTTGCATGCATTTTCGGTTTAATTTATTCCAAACATTAGCTGCATTACTTGGTGAAATATAACTTGGTGAAGTAAAATATTACTGCATTACTTGGTGAAGTCATCCATTATATCATAAGGACTTCATTTCAAGTATACATTTCATGTATAAATATACATATGTGTGTGT
>JBBJLS010100245.1:0-20416 GCA_037577275.1 Bryconaethiops microstoma | reverse complement strand
ATAAAAACACACAAAACCATTACATACATACATACACACATGAATGTACAACTTAATCCCAATATGTGTGGCAGGGCTGAAATCAAGGACTATGCAGGCCTCTGGAGCATTAAAAACTCAGTTATATTATAGAAACCATTCAGTGACTGGTCTTTGACCCATTTGGGGTATTCTGAGGTGTTCTGTAGATTTTAGTGCGCAACCGTTGAAGTCTTTGAGGGTTCTCAGCCATTAAGATGAGTTGTTAGGCTGTTGCAGTGAATTGTTAAGCTGTAGCAAGTCAACGCATCAGGATCCCCACTCATATCTACTGCATATCTTTGAGATCAAGTTTATTCTTACCACCCTGCGTATTCTTGGCTAGCTGCGTATGATAACGTTGGGTAATTTCCTGTTTAAAAGCGGTAGGCACAAGCTGGTCAGTTTGTAGACAACAAAATGACATTCTACTCACGATGTGATCTAAAGATATCAATCTGTGATGTTCACTGCATCATTCAAGCTGCAACATCAGCATCAAGGAGTAAGCAGAGAAGGGCTTCAAGACATCTGTATTTATATCGATTATTATGAAAGTAAGAATTTACTAGCCAAGAAGCTACCTAACAAACTGCTTATAATGTGGAAAAGTGAGCATCCAAACTACCCGCCACAACTCACATGAAGAAACATGAGAAACCTCACAACCTTAGTAGGATGGAAGATGGTTCAGTTGTGTATCAGTTCAAAGCCAGTTCGGATCCCTCAAGATCGTCTAGTTTGTAAAGCATATCCCACAGATACTTGAGTCAACAACTTACTCCAATCATTTCTAAACTATTTTTGCGGTGTGCCATTATCCTACTGAAAGAGGACACTGCCATTAGAGGATACTGTTGCTATGAAGGAGAGTACTTTAGGTAGGTGGTACATGTCAGAGGAACATCCACATAAAAGCCAGGATCCAATGTTTGTCAGCAGACCACTATGCCATCCACAATGTGGAAAAGAAAATGTGTGAATAGGGGCCAGTATGGGCACATTTACTGGCATGTGGCTAAGCGGCCTCGCACACAGCAAACGGCAGTGCACTGTGTGTTCTGACACCTCACCATCACAGTCAGCATGTTTTTTCAGCGATTTGCGGTACAGTAGCTCTTCTGTGGGATCAGACCACACGAGCTTGGTTTTGTTCCCACAAGCATCATTGAGCCTTGAGCACCCATGACCCTGCAGCTGGTTGCCCTTCTTTTGACCACTTTTGGGAGGTACTGACAAATGCAAACCGGGAACACCACACAAGACCATGATCAAGACTACAATTTGGCCTTTATGAAAAGTGGCTCATATGCTTACATCAACTTAAAGTACAAATTTTTCTTGAACATTTGTTGCCCATCTTGAAGAAAATCCTTGAGGTTTTCATGTAACCCATGAAATGTAGTGCACTGCGACATGCTAAAGCTATGCCTTCGTTTGCATTTCGTAACGTTAAGTGCAACAGTCTGTAAAACTGAAATCCTACTTTTATTGGAACAGCTGAATGGTGTATCTAATCCTCTGATTTGACAACAAAAATGCACATGAACATGGACCAGTGTGCAATCTAATAGACAAGCAATACAGATAATTCTGCAAATGTAATGTAGCTCACTCCTGGGTTTAACAGGGATATACATATGGTCAAAATGTTACGCTTCTGTGGTTTCGTCTAGAATGTTAACTCAAATATTGTCAAGTTACTGAAGTTTAAGTGTTTAAACGATATTGTCTCCCCCATTAACAACTGTGGTCATGCTTTACTGTAATGGCCTGTATGTTAGGGTCGGTGGTTTTCAAATGGTTCACAATACCTGTACGGTATTTTCCCAGTCCAGCCAGGCAGAGATCAATTTACTCTCAGACTGTGTTACAGTGAGTGGTAGGAATCAAACAAAGAATAAAGGTTAGCATGAGTGGTTCACCAACTTTCCACCATTTTTTTTTTAGGAGTCTCACACAGTCTAAAAACAGTCTTGTCTGTCCTTCCAGGTGAACACGGTATAGCTTTTCACTGAGTTTATATGTTCATGAAAGCTTGTACCTCTTAGTTCTTGACCATGATGCAGGTCTTGTGTTTGGGAAGGTATTCAGGGATCCCCTTAGAACTTCTATGAGTATGTTGGCCACAGTAGAAGACACAGATAAATCAAAGGCAATCAGTGGTTAGGCCTACTGAAAATACCCATATATCTGAAATAGTACTACATTTTCCAATAGAGGCGATACTTATTCTGGGCTTTGCTCTGTGATAGGGTTAGATAGGCTTTTGTGAGAAACTTGAATAAGAAGTTTTTCTGCCTTGTCTTCTGATCATTTTTTGTCTTGCTGTGGCATGTTGAGGTGTTACAGCAAAGTCCAATCCACCTGCTAAAGCGTTCTCTGGCATGGTAAGCTCCGCGTTAAGATAGGCTTATTACTAACTCCTGATATATTGTCCAGTATAACAATAATGAACTTGTGTGGGGCAAACTCGCCAGTCTATGGCCCAGTTCCACTTATTTTTTTAAAGGTCTGATAATTCTGCAGAAACAAGCATACCTGTTTAATTGTGATAGCAGGCCTCCAGTCTTTATCCTCCTCTAGAATGGAGAGACAGACAGTTCCTGATGGGTACACATTAGGATGAAACAGGGGTGGTTCAAATTTACCTGAGAAGAGAAAGGAAGTAAGGATAACCAGGCACCACATATTTGCACAGTTCAGAAAATGAATAAATTACAATTGTGTTATTTTGCGGCACACAGTGAAGCATACACTTTTTAATACGACAGTTCCTAGAGTGGACCAGCACAACAAAACGAAAGCTTATGTCTCTATCTGTGAAGAAATAAACAGTCATGAATGTAACAAAGGAAGCAAATACATTTTGTAAAACATACATTTTGGAGGTGATGAGGGGTAGTCATCTTTGAAGAGCATCCTTAACTTAAACAGACCTCCCTCCCAAGGAGTCTAAAAATAAGACAAAGAAAATGTCTCAAAACAACCACAAGGGATTAACATACAAGGCAATCTGTTTAAAATAGCAATTGTGTTTAAAATAGTAATAGAATAGTAAAAGCGTCTTACCCCCTTCTTCCCTGGAATGGCACACTCCCAGTTCATCAGATTCATCGTACCATCTGGATTCTTGGTTGGTACAGCAACAAAGCCCTTGAAGAAACCGTTAAAACGATTATTAATTGATTAATTCACGTTTACTGATTTCATAGCAAATATCCAAGTGTCCTGTGAAGATGACTACTAGGCCAGAACTCCAACAGCAAAACTGCTTCCAAAAGAAGAAACGGAGAAAGACTTAATAAAAATCTCACAAAAGGATGGTCTTTCCTCCATGCTTTACGCTCTTGTGCAAGTCGACTGAGAGCAATGCCAGACATGATCCTATAGGGAAGAAACAATTAAGACTTATTTACTGTTGACTTTATTAATAGTCTGTATAATAGTAAGTAATAAACGAAAAAAAAATAACGCAGTTATCTAGAAACACTAATCATCGACAGGAAAACATGTCACAAACTGGTAACATACATAAAATTTTCATTGATTTGAAACGAAAACACTTTATTGAACACAGCAGAAAGTCCATCTAGCATGAGCCTCGCCAACAGATATAAACATAGCACCCGCAATTCAGTCCAATAATGAAAGGTTATCTACAAAATGTTTATAAACACAGGAATGCCTGTAACCTGAGAACTTAGTGCTCACTGCGAGGGCACCTCCTACGCTTTAGGTCACGTTTGCCGTTTACTTCATTTAAACGTTAATTGTGAGGTATGTGCTAATAAAACTGCAACTGAAAGTTCAATAAAGGTTCCAGAATCTTTTATTTTTGTCATAAACCGGATTTCTCCTAAATGTATCTACACATTTATGGGTCATCGGCCATCAGAGATAGTTGTGAAATCCATACAGCTCTCTCATCTAGGTGAACTGAATCCACACTAAATATGACCGAATTATACCAAAATAATATACTGACCGAGCAATGCTCGTATTTTAACACGTTTCTCCTCGGGGCACTAACACGCCGGGGCACTAACTCGTGAGTGGATGAGTTTCCAAAAAACACAGAGAAACACCAGTAGCTCGGCGTTACTGAAGAACAAAAACACTCGTAGAATCGTCTCACCCTCACCGCACCGCAGCTATACTGTAGTAGAGAAAAGTATTGGGACGCCTGACAATTACACAAACAGGGACTTTAATGACACTGGATTCAAAAACATAGACTTTAAAATGAAACCGGGTCCCCTCTGCAGCTAAAACAGCTTCCAATCTTCTTGAAAGGTTTCCCCATGTCTTTATGGAGCCTGCTTTGTGCACTGGGGCACAGTCATGCTGGAATAGAAAAGGGCCTTCCCCAAACTGTCCACAAAGTTGGAAGCACGCCGTTGACAAGAATGTCTTGGTATGCTGAAACATTAAGATTGCCCTTGATTGGAAATAAGGAGCTAATAATTAAAAGGTGTGTCCCAATACTTTTGTCCACATAGTGTACCTGAGTAGGAGTCGTTACCCAGTCTGTCAGAAGTTAGCTTAGCCGTCTGTAACGCTGGGGCCGTTACACTAAAACGTAACGTTCAAACAGGGGCTGGAACGCTTCTCGCGACCACGCGAGACAAAGAAACGAGTTCCGATGCTCACGCGCGCTCTCGCCTTAGTGAAAAAAATAAACAAAAACAAAAACAGCAAAGAAAAACAAATAGAACGTTGGAAAACACGCGACCGTTCCGTTGGTTAAAAAAAAAGAAAGCAAGCAAAAAACAAAGCGTGTGGGTTCAGTCAGCTCTCTTACCGCTGCGTGACTTTCCAGGCTCTTCGACTAGAACCGTGCCAGACTCGGGACAAAATATATAAAAAATAAAAAAATAAACCGGGCCAGTTTTTTTCCCTCCCTAAAAGGCATCCGTTCCGAACTGGACTAAATAGGACCACTGACGTTAGCCGTCGTCCATGTCGCCTGAAAGCAATAGCGACAACAAACATATCGTTTCTGGAGGCTATTGTTCGCCATTGAGCATGTTTAACCGAGTCAACAAAGGTATATAACGTAAATATGACGAAACGGAGCCTGTAAGCGGTATTTTTCGTTCGCTCTAAACATTTAGAACAGGCACTAGTGCAGACAGCGGGCGATTTAAAGAAGCCGCACGTACACTGGAATGTACACAAAACACAAAAATTAGAGCATATAATATGAACGTTACATATTGTAGGGAAAATAACTCAACTCGCTCATAAACTCAGCTCGTTTATAATCTTAAACCCCAAACAGCTGGGGAAAACGCCTTAATCACTATGGCAACGCTCGGCCGAGGCGAGAGACTCGCCAGGGGGCGCCAGAGACCTGCACGACTCACGGATGAAACCACTCGCAAAACAAATGGGGGGATTTTTCTGTTCGTACTGTAAGACTTTTCTTTCACGTTCCTTGGTGTACGGCCACCATGGAAATGAATTAGTTTCCCTTTGAGAATGAAGAAACACACAGAGGCAGAGAAGTGTTTGTTAAAAAACGAGTTTATAGCATAACAGTCTGTGTACAGTCAGTGACAGCTCTTAGAAATGTGTGATGCAGGGAGGTGGGTGGGGAGTGACTAAGCATTAAAATATATCAATCCACTATTCAGGCAAGTTTTTCTATACAAATCACCTTGGATAAGAGTACAGAGTAGCATATTGGATATTAGGGAAAATACAATATATGGACAAAAGTATTGTGACACACCTCTTAATTACTGAATTCAGGTGGCGCCTTACTTCCAATGAAGGGCAATCTTAATGCTTCAAACATCTGGCCAACACCATGATTCCAACTTTGTGGACAGTCTGGGGAAGAACCTTTTCTATTACAGCATGACTGTGCCCCAGTGCACAAAGCAAGTTCCATAAAGACATGGCTGGGTGAGTTTGGTGTGGAAGATCTTGACTGAACCACACAGAGCCCTGACCTCAACCCCATCCATCACCTTTGGAATGAACTGGAACGGAGTTTGTGAGCCAGGCCTACTCATCCAACATCAGTGCCTGACCTCATAAATGCTCTACAGAATGAATGGACATAAATTCCCACAGAAACTTCCAGGAAGAGTGGAAGCTGTTACAGCTGCAAAGAGGGGGACCAGCTTCATATTAAAGTCTGTGTGTTTGAATGCAATATCATGCAAGTCCCTGTTGGTGTAATAGTCAGGTTTCGCAATACTTTTTGTCCATATTGTAAATGAAAACTTCCAAAATGAAGTGGTGTATCGGGCAGCTGCGAGGGGTGAACTTCCGCTTGCTTGAATATCAACATGCTGATTAGATCAAGATCTGCTGATAGATATGCTTTGCAATCTATAAACCTGGTATCTCTTATTTTCCACTGTTTATAAAGATGCAAAAGTATTGTCCCTTTAAAGATTTAGTAAAAGGGTAACAAAATTATACAAATTTTATACATATAATATATTATAATATTATAATATGCATTTTCATGATAAAAACACTGGTAAACCTGAGGATCGAACTCTCTTAGCGCTAAGCAAAACCAACCATCTAATCCACAGACTTTTAAACATATTGAGGCTTTTTGGGGTATTATTTGATGTATCTATTTAAAGTCAGAACTGGAATGCAGTTGAGCCAGTTCTCCAGAAGTCTCCCTGATTCTTGGATTTATCAAAGTTTGATGCATCTTTCCACAGCAAAAACAAGTTTATGAAATGCTGAGTTCAAACGTGGGTTTTACTACAACAGGGCTACTACCGTGAAGCAACGGAAGCCTACGTTAAGGCCTACAGGAACAGAGCAGCCAGGTTTGTCTTTTCCATGTTTGAATCAGATCCCTGAGATTTAGATCAGTCATGTTCTCCTCTGCTACAGTGTAGAATCGCATTAAGCTAAAGGTGGAGTTAAAGTCACTCATATCAAAACTAGGTATTGTGGTCTGAAGGTCTTGCACAGTGATTTTGCAGCATTTTTGAATATGTCCACACATGACTTAGTTCCCATTCTGCCGTATTTGAAAACATTAATTATCAGATTCTTTCTAAATGAGGGTCAGTTGTATCCTATACAGGAAAACAACCAGAAATAACAGCAAAGTCTAACAGTACTTTAACCCCACAGTGAGGTCAAAATCATTGTGCATGGCCTTTCATGTTGGAATAAATATATTGCATATAGACTCAGCTACAGTAGGCCAGCGCAGGGCCGGCGTGCTCACGTGGTCCGTGAATTCTTCATGCGCAATCGGCACATACTAGGAGGTTTGAAGTGTCAGTATCCGTGGCCATGCTACATGTTCTGCATGTGCTCGTGGAATGTTCCAGTTTGTGTGTTGATATGTTTGTGTGCTTGGACATTTTAGAATCTCATATTCTAGAACCTCGCTCCTGAAGAATCTAAGAGATAAACAATAGAATTACCAAGTCGGATCAGGAACAAAAGTCTATACACAATAAGAAACGTTACATATCCACATTTATACACATCTTTGTGCGGTATTTCCACTGACATTTGTAAATGCATTCTGTTCCTGAATAATGCAATATCTACACAAAGAAAACTCGTTTGGAAAAGATGCAAACAAAGTCATTCAGATTGGTTTTATGTCATTCAGACTGGTTTGATTCTCCATTCTGGAGAAAATTACAAAAAGTGGGCCTAAAATACAATTTGGGCCTAAAACATATTTTTAAATACACTCCTGTCAGAGAGGTACATACAGGGCACTATAAGGTGAAATAGCCCCATAGAAAGCTTACCCCCCCCAGATTTACCACTACTTTACCATTATCAACATTACACCTAAAACTCAGAAAAGAAGGGTCAGGTCACTGGTCCTTTTTAGTTTTGAGGCTGGCTATTTCACACTAAAACACTCAATGACTTTGCTTACAAATTTTTATAAATCAGTTGAACTCCCTTGTAACAACTGTAACCTGATTTCAGTCCTTCCATTGTGGAAAAAAATAAAATCCACGGACACACAGCCGTTGATAGCAGATGACGTATCAGTGGGAATGGGCAAAATAGCAATATTTAATTATTCCAGTGATAAACTTGGTCACATTTCTGAGCGTTGTACAGAAAAGAATCACCCTCTTCAAAATATTCACACTTTCTCTCACACACACAAAAAATTTTCAGTTGTATATATTCATATAATGCAACTTATAACATCCAAGTCAAAGACATGATACCTATGTAAAAAAAAAAAAAAAACACAGAATCACTAAGATGGATAAAGGATAACCCCTCTGTGGAACCACCTTTTATTTGCTGCCTGGAGTGTGCTGGGATACTTTTCCACCAACTTTGCACATGTGCAATCTTCCAAGTCATTCTATTGTCATAGGCCTCCTGGTAATGTAAAAAAAAATCGATTCTCAGATACTAATCGATACTGAAATTTAGTATTGATTTCGATATCGATTAGCACTGGTATCGATACTTAAATGCAGGCATTTTCAACAGGCATTGCAGCGGGCAGACCCTCCCCCAGCTACCTGGAGGACCCAATGTTTACATGAAAGCGGTTCGTGACTGTCAGTGCCCGATACATGCCACTGCCCGATCGGTACCGTGCCGCTTTTTTTCCTCCGTATAGGAGGAGCTTTGGGGATTTGGGGCTTAGGAGGCCTGAGGCTCTTCCTTTATTCTCTACGGAGGAAAAAAAAAAAAGCAACACGCACCTATAAATGAGTCCCAAGCAGGCATTTTGCCCCGTAGCTTGGCCGGAGAACAACCTAGCGCCGCAAAATTTTACACGGACCCTCAGCTCCCCCCAGATATATCGACCGTGGCCGGTGGCGAAGCTCTCCTCTCCGCAGAACTGGCTCGTCGGTCCCGTGAGGGCGTCGGTCCTGTGAGCACCCAGCCACGCCAAACTTGACATGCCGGCAGATCTCCGTGAGACCTTTCTAACAAGCCCGTGTTTGCCCCCCCTAGCTCACGGGGACCCGGCGTTATTAGCCCAAATCCTTCCCCCATCACTATTAATTTCAAAATTAAGGTAATTTTAAGGGGTAAAATTAAGGGGTTTGGTTTTGTAGTGTGTTGTTTCCCTAAAGCGTCATGCGCCTTTAAATGGGCTGCCAAGCTCCTTTATATTATTTATTTAAGAAGTTCCTGTGTTTGTTTTTTCTCCCCCTGTAGTATCGAAAATAGTATCGAGTTTGAAATTTCAGTATCGTGACAAGCCTACCTCCTGGTAGCCTCTCTGATCTGTTCCTCCTTGCTCTTCTATCCAGTTGGAGGGACGGCTTGACCTGGGGAAGGTCCCAGTAGTACCAAACACCTTCACTTCTTTATTAGAAACTTTACTGTGTTCATGGGGATTTATGAAGACATATTTTGTATCCATCTCCTGATTTGTGCCTGTCCACAACTTTATCCCTAAGACATTTTGACAGGGCCTTGCCATCCATAATTGTTTTCAGCTGCACTACCAAGTACCAGAATCTTCTCAGAATAGCTGTATTTATGCTAAAGCAAGTGTAAGCGTAAGTGTCCTTTTCTCATATGTGAACACACCACAGCACAGCTCACAGTGTGAACAGCATGAATTTGTTATCTGCATTTACCCCATTCAGCGAGTGAAGCAGCAGGCAGCCAGGAATGCAGCATCCAGGGAGCAGTGTGTGTGGGGATGGTACCTTACTCAAGGGTACTTCAGTGCTGCCATTAGCAGTCCTGGGACCCACCACGCATGGGCAACTCCCTAACCACCAGGCAACCAGCTGCAGTAATAAACAATTACAAATGAGCACAGGTGGATGCCAATTAGGTTGTGCCAATTAGGTGTGCAATGGGAAAGATGATTAGTTATACCTGATTGAGTTTACAAGTGTTTTTAGGAGGGGTGATCCTTTATCCATCTCAGTGACTCTTCTGTTTTTTTGGGGTTTTTTTTTCTGAATTGTTTCTATCATGTTTCAACCACAAGGAAAGCATAATTTGTCCAGTTTTATTGGATTTAGTGCAGTGTAGAATGTAAAGAGATTGATAAAGGTACTTTTTAAAAATGATGTTTCAATTGTCTATCAAACTTCATAAAAACAAAATACACTGATAAAGAAGAATTCTGATTTAATTAATTTTTTTGCCATTTTGCCCACAAGTGCCCATGATGAGTGCAGGATATTTGGATGATATGTGCACCAACTCATTTCACACGATTTACATTTTTGGGGGGGATTGACCAAATTTTCCCACATTCCAGAAGTTTTCCTACTATCATGAGAACATTTGGTCCACACACACACACTTCTTACCTTGGCTTTCTCACTTTGTTGGCTGTTGTTACCATATGATTGGTTGTGAAGCTCCTTGGAGACAACACACAGGAATTCTGCCTGGTCCTCACTACCATAGTTATAGGAGGATCCAATGCTGACCAGCTAGACATAAACATAAACATAAACACACACACACACACACACACACACACACACTTTAGATCTGTTGCATTTTCTGACTGTCAAGTTGACATATGTCAGTGGTGGGGAAAAACACTTAAACTGTGCAAATAAGACCTAAAACACTGTGAAAGCCACAGGGTTGTGCGTACGAACACGGTGCTGTGCGACAGTGTCAACATGCTTAGACATGCCCAGACTGCATAACCGAGGCCTTGTTGCTAGGGGAAAAAAAACAAACACACATGCATGCACATATACTTGCACACTTAAACAACAACACCACAGGCACCATAAACACAACTGTAACTCAAAAGAAGCTGCTGGGCATAGATGAGTCATGCAGTGGATGGCTGGAGGACACATGATGGTATACATGGCAACACACCTCTCCACTGTGGGCGGAGTGAGTTTGACTTGACACCTCCCCCTTCACCTCCCGAGAGACAATCAGGAGAAACTCTGACTTCTGTGCCCGCCCATAGCCTACACTGACAAGCTGGAAGAACCAATCAGAGCACAGGGCGGGCCCCACATCACACAATGCTCTTTAGCCAGACCCGAGCGAGTGACTGTGGCTGCTGCAAAGATGGAGCGATGAGCAAACAAGTGCAAACATTCTCCCTCACCTGCTCAAACTTCCAGCCGTCTGACATGGTGGAAACCATCTGAGTGAGCTCCTCCTCCTGACACTGCAGCACCCTGTAGACATGCTTCACTGGAGTCTGAGGAGAGAGAGAGAGGGATGGTATCTAGGCTATGCAGCTGGAGGATTAAACTATGTATGGGCTGCTATAAAATACACATAAGAATAATACATCCACAACTCTCCATTTGAGGGATTTCTATGTAGAAAAAATCATTTTTGACGTTCGGGTGTTTGATGATGTAGACAATATAATAGTTAAATAGTGACAAAACTCTTCAGTTTGATGTGAAAAACAAACATTTTTGCCATGAAAAATAATGTAATTAATCATATTTTAGATACTTTTACAATATGTGACAAAATGTATAATGTGCCTTTCCTTTAAAGTTTAATTCCTCAAAATTATGACATTTACTTTACGGCTGTCATAATTTAACTGTACTAATGCATTAACCCAGCATGCATTTCCCTTCTCAGCATCTATATTGGATCAGGTTGAACGTACACTGAATGAATTAAAAAGCTGTCAATTGAAATTACATATAAAAGTTGAATTTGAACAAGAGGGATACAGTCATGAGGTCTGTCATACAAAATGGAAACCTACAGGTTTTCTCAAAAGCCTCAACACATCTTTCTCATTGAAAACTCAAAATTATGTTTACCCTTTGGAAATCAAGTGACTTTCATCTTCAGGTTCATGCGAATACTTTAGTAATTATTAAAACTAATGGTATTAAACTATTATTGCGAACGCCCAAACTTCACATCACCCCCACATTCGTTGGATAAACACCACATTTTTGGGAAATTTCATACATTTTTATCTTTTCCCACCTGTAGATTATGGAAATGTCAAAGAATCCAAATAAAAAAACTTTAGCAATTACAAAATCCACATAAAGCTGATAGAAGTCTGAATTGTGTGCATGTGTGTGTGTGTTTACTCACATGTGTAGTTTTGGTGTCTCGTTCTCTAATCTTTTCCTTGATGAGTTTTATTAATGATGTGATGTTGTAGAACTCTGCCTCTTCAAGAGCTCCTAGAAACCAAACAAACACAAAACTGCTTGGTACACCAAACTACAGGCTAGAATGGGTCTCAAGGAATTTTATCTATTGCCTTGCACTTGTCAAATGTTCTATTTGGTCTCGTCCAGCTTCAAAAACATATGCTGTTTCCTTCTTCAAAACAAAAGCATTAACAGGTGAGCTTGTTCAGAAATGGGCACTGCTTGAATTATTTCAGAATTCATCTACAATGGACTATGATGTTGGCCAAGTGGTAACCAATAACACATCTGCCAAAACTGGCCTTCATGTTCTCTGCACACCATACACTCAGGCTCATAATTTTTATTTGGGCTACAGACATGATGGTGTTGACTCAAACCTTTCTGCACTTGGTTTTTAACTCTGACTTAAACATCATTGGAACAGGTTTTGACTCAGACTTAAACCTCTTTGGACTTGGTCTTGACCCTGAAAAGGTAGTCTGGACTACAGCTCTGCCTGGTCAGAGAATAATGTTGTTTATCGGAAAAACATGTTTTATGGCACTGGCATCATATGAAGAGATGTCTCAGAATTTCTACTTGTGAACAGAACTTCATAAAAATCCATGCAAGAAATTTCAGCATTACAGTTTGCTACTAGTTAGCACTTGGCAGGGTAATGTAAGCCAAAAATCAGCAAACTCTTTTAGTCATTTTATCCCTGCTGAGCTTCCAAGCATGTGGGAGTGTGTACACATGGTACCTTCCTCTGTCAGATTTTTGTTGAGAACCAGTTTTCCGTGTCGCAGGTAATTTAGGATGGGCCCAAAATACACTGGATCTCTGTCGATCAAATATGCCCCCGATTCATCCTGCAGGAGGAGAAAGAAGAAGAGGTTTCACAAATGCACACACACACAAACACGCACACATTAATTTTTAACCTGCAGCACAGAGAACAGTGCATAGTTAAAGCCACATAAAAATCTTTCCTCACGCACACTGAGAAAAAATATAAACACTTACTTGGGAAAACCACAATGCCAAACTATTTCTTTCCTTCTGTTAGTTTAAGTGCTTGAGTGTGAGTTTGTATGTACAGATGGAGTCTTTGGAATGCATTTTTTAAAATCTCAATCAAAAACATACTAAAACGCAATTAAAGTGATTGCATGATCTTTGTTTCACATTTCTGAAAAGAAACTGGGGAATATACAGGCTTGTGTCCTTGCTAGAAATGTAAACCAGTCCTTTTACAATGAAATAAGATACACACAAATAACCCTAATGCTACAATTTCACTTTTATTTGGAATTTCTGCAGTATTTAATTTCTTTTTAAAAGTAAGAATCCTCTAGTACATGTAGTGAAGCACTGGCATCATGACTCCTGTGCTGTGGTGCACATGTGGTGAAGAATCCCTCACTGCAATGGTAGGAGAGTCAGGCACCAGTTTAAATGCAGTTAAACATTAATGCACCGAGTAGTGCGTGTTTGCTTCAGTACACTGGCTCCCTCCTTAATGGCAGGCGGGATTCATAAATAAAACACGCACACGCGAAGTGAAAATATACACTCTGCATGGAAACACAGGAAGGGCCTTAGATGATCTTCTTGAAGAACTTAAAAAGAACAGATAAGCAAAGCAGTCGAGCAGCTTCTAAAATTATAATTATGGCTCCAAATGGTATTTTAGATTTTTGTTGAGAACCAGTTTTCCGTGTCGCAATGTAAGGACAATGTAAAACAGTTGGGCTACCGCTACATGCAGTGGGGTCCAAAAGTCCAAGACCACTTTGTTTATCAGCATTACACTCTAAGTGAAGTGTAGCAAATTCGAAATATTTTTGTGAATTTAATTGTATATAGTAGTAAGATTTAAAAAGCCTCTAAACCCATGTGAGTGTTCTGAACATGTTCATCAAATGATGGATTGAGACTAAGAAAAATCTGACCTTGTACAGTCATTAACATGGTCAATATCATTATATAACATTAACATTACAACTATCTACCTAATATTACGTAGGTCCCCTTCATGTAACCAAAACATTTCTGATTTATCAAGACACGTACTTCACAAGACCTCTGAAGTTGTGTGGTGGTATCTGGCACCAAGATGTTAGCAGTAGGTCCTTTCAGTCCTGTAAGTTGTGAGGTGGGGCCTCGAGGTATTGGACTACTTTGTCCAGCACATCCCACAGATGCTTGATTGGACTGAAGTCTAAAGAATTTGGAGGCCAAGTCAACACATTTTGTCACTGATCCTGAACAATTTTTGCACTCTCTTACTGAAAGAGGCCACTGCAATTAGATGATACTGTTGCCTTGAACTGGCCTGCAACAATGTTTAGGTAGGTGGTACACATCAAAGCAACATCCACATGAATACCAGGACTCGTTTCCCAGCAGAACATTGCCCAGAGCATCACACTGCCTCCACCAGTTTGTCTTCCTTCTATAGTGCATCTCTTGCCCAGGTAAGCAATTCGGCCATCTACATGTAAAAGAAAACATGATTCATCACACGAGGACGCCTTCTTCCATTGCTCCATGGTCCAGTTCTGATGCTCGTGTGCCCATCGTAAATTCTTTCAGTGGTGAACTGGTGTCAGCATGGACATGTGGTTACGCAACCCCATACACAATAAGCTGTGATGCACTGTGTGTTCTGACACCTGTCTGTCACAGCTAGGAGTTTGTGCTACTCCCCATATGCATCAGTGAGCCTTGGACGCCCATGAATCTATTGTTGGTTCACCAGTTGTCAGTCCTTGGACCGTTTTTGGTTTTAGAGAAGCCCTGATTCAGTCATTTTAAGATCACAATTTGGAACTTCCTACACTTGCAAGTACACATTAAATTCAAGAACTGACTGTTCAGAACGAAGCGAATCAAATTATCCTGTTAAAAAGGCATCTGTCAAGGGGTGGGATATATTAGGCAGTAAGTGAAGAGTCAGTTATTGTGGTTGATGTGGTAGCAGACAAAACAAAACAGGCAAGCCTTTGGATCTGAGCAACTTTGGCAAAATTGTGATGGTGAGGTGACAAAGAGCACAGAGAGGTCCTACACAATATTAGACAGGTGGTTTTAATGTTAAGGCTGACCGGTATAAATAGGAATGTCTATTACACTGTCTGTGTTAATGTAAAAAAATGACAACAACTGCCTACTTATCACTGACTTTTTAATCGAGTAAATGTGGAAGTCCTACATGAGAAAAACAATTACTTATTAAAATCTTAATATACTGTCCACAAAATACAGGAATAATCTTTTCTTTATTGTCAAAAACTAGAAGGTTGTGTGGCAAAACAGATGACAAACATGCCAAGGTTTGAAGTAAGTACAAAATGTCAGACAAAAAAACAAATACTTAATCTGTGAAACATGATGGAGGTGGCATCACACTACTCCATTCCAGTTGCTGCCATATGTGGCAGCAACTGGAATTGTCATGCTTGCTTCTAAAATCAAATCTGACCTTTTTCCCTTCTTAGGTCATGCCTTTTTTTTTAAATTTTGAATACAAATCGACTTTGAGTTGTGCTGAAACTGTAAGCACATTAGGGCTACAATATTTTATGTTTTGCATCTGGAGATGTTTTGTGTTATCACATATTGGTTGTTATGTTGCAATTTATAAGTAAGGCTGAAGTAAAACTGCTTTTTTTGCAGCACTTCAAGAGAGGGTGCATGTGAGTTAATCTCAATGAGATTATGATGGATTGGTGTGGATTAGGATGATTTGAAGATTACTGTGTGAGATTAGGCTCTGAGACGAGGTGAGATGACAGGAGGTGGCGCGTGAGGACACATCAGCGGCTCAAACACCACAACCACAGCACCAACCCCCATGTGCCTCATTCATAAAATCTTCCCGATTTAATCCGCTCATAAAAATAAGTGCTTTCCAAAACCTACTCATTCGTGTATTGACTGTATCACTTAGTGCTACACATTAAATCACATTACTCCAAATATACTACATCCAAGTACAGACTCATCAGCAAAAAACCCATGATGCTGATTCTCATTCCAGTCTATATTGGTCTGTTTTTTCCCCATTTCTGACTCTCTTATTCAGAGCTTTATGATTAAGCTTCGGCTTACCCTACATGAATAAAACCTCTTTCAAATAGTTTATATCCCTGATATTGACCTGAATGCACTCAGAGAGCCTTGAGGCCATGAGACTTCACTGAGCAACTTTCCAAAAGCCCAGTCTCCATTACACAGTGTGCTCTGCTTTCCTCTAAAAGGGAAAATTTCAAATCGTCTTGATGAGTACAGTCTCTGAAATAGTAACAGCCGCTGAAATAGGAACTGCCTATTAGGAATGCAAGTCTCTACAGGGCCCACAGTACAATATCATCACGATATCTAAGCCACAGTGCACTTGTGTTTAAGATTTGTGATCATCTTTGTGCTAAGAATTGCACATGATAAGTTATTGTGACATATGACTATTTTTATCAAGTTATCACAGATACACTTTGGGTAAAGAGCAAATAAATAATGCATTTGGACGGTATTTGCTGCCTGTTCCCATTCCAGGTGTTTCAGAATCTTATATGGTCAAAAGATCACATATTTTACAATGGAAGTAAAAAAAGAAAAAACTACAGAGCTACATTAAGCCATTTAGGGTCATCACGGCTCCTTAATAAAATGAATCGGTTAAAATGTACAGTCTCAAATCAGTTTGGTGATTATTTTGCAATTGAAGTGCTAAATGTGGTCTCTACAGGACATCAATCTGTGTATCGTAGTCTGAACATATATAACTATATATATACTGTAACTTAAATCCAAATGTAAAGATAGAATGACCAATCCACGTATATGAAGTAAAATGAAAAGACTGCTGTTGCAGAAGATCCCTTGATTATTCAAGACAATCACTATATTAGTTTCTCCTGTTCGCCAGTCCTGAAGAACCAGTTGTCAGAAGTTCATGACTTAATCTGAAGAAGATCAGGCCTGATGGTCCAGCTAAAACCTCTCCCCACTGCATTTCATTCTGAAGCAAAACTAAACCAGGCATCTCAGGACCCCCATCCATTGTGTCCAGCCAATGAAATCCAAGACGGAGGGAGTGAGGTCTCCTGTGCTCCCCACAGAGGGACCCTTGTTCACAAGTAAAAGAGAGGGGCTGTATGTTCACAGCAGGCTGCCCATCCAAGACCAAAGCTGCTTTTGGTGGAAATAAGCCATATGGGTAACTCCATTAACCCCTCCCCCATAAAACTACTCTTTACCCCAACCCATAGCAATTATTTTTGTAAATCTGTGTGTAGCTATGTAAAAAAAAAAAATCACACACTTTCAGAAAGAAAAGAACTCTTTTGTAAATTGTGGAAGGTGTTTGAATGCAGAGAGATGATCTCTATCTGAAAATAAATTTTAGAGGGTCTACGGCAGCTCGCCTCTATCTCGGTTTCTCGTTGGAAACTAGGACAAGGCAGATCTGGGTGGTTGATGTATCTATCCTGTGTTTTCACTGCTGGCTGGCTTTATTTTTTAAGCCATGTAGAATGAAGGCCTGTTAGCGGTGGAAGGTCCTGCTGTACTTGCACTCATCTCAAACTTCTGGCCCCTGGGATGATGTCACTGCTTCCATTAAGGGTCAAAATTAAAGTTTCAGCCTGAAAGCTTTTTCATGCTGGGTGGGGAAAAATACATTTTGGCAGGCCTACACCATTCTTTTACATTAAAAAAACTCCCACCCTTACCTTTAATGAAAAAACATACAAATGTGTTCAAATTATAAGACAGCACCATTTTTTGTCTATTTTTTTTATTATGAGAGGCTGTGGTATTACGCTATTATTTGCAACACAAATGTTCTTTTATTGTTTTGCACTGTTGTTTATTGCCTATAGTTTTATTTTAGTTTTTTTGTCTTATTATTTTTTACTCTTTTTTGCACAGAGCATGCACAAGAATTTCCTTCGGGATAGACAACATTCTTTGTTATTATTCTCTAAAACAAATAGTCTGAGCACACAGTATATTAAGGCACTTTTTACTTGTTTTTTGGAAGAAAAAAAAATTGTAAACTGTAGTAACTGGACACAAGAATTACTGAACACAAGATAAATAAAGTTCTTTCTTATCTTATTATTTTCTGAAGCAAATAGTCCAAGAACACAGTATAGTATAGGCTTTTTACTCATTTTTCAAAAATAAATAAATAATAATGTAAACTGTAGTAACTGGACACAAGAATTACCCACTGGGGTAATTGATGAAAAAAAGAAATTAAGAAATTAACATGAAAAAAAGAAATTAAGTTCTTTTTTTCATCTTATTTTTTCTGAAGCAAATAGTCTGAGGACACTGTATATTATGTTGGGGTTTTTTACTTTTTTTTGTTGTATTAGTAATACTGTAAACTGTAGTAATTGAAGTCAAATGTGTTTTATTTGACATTAAATAAACTTTAAAAGACGCAAAAATATATATCTATATAAACACATCGAATGCACGACGTAAAAAAGAAAGAAAACCCCCATAGATGTCTGAACAGAAGCTCGTTAATGGGGCTGAAAGTGGGGGTCAGTATTAAACGTTACCTTTTCAGAATCCAGCTCTGGGTCCGCTTGGCACAGGCGGTACAGAAAGGACTTGGGCTCCCGGCACAGGGTCTGCTTCGTGGTAAGGAAGTACGTACCACCCACGTTGAGTCGCACCCACTTGGCTGAACCCTCTGCGGGGGTCCGGGGCGGGCAGCGCCGAGAGCTGTGTCCGGAGACGTCGCACTGACACTCGGCCATATTCTTCTTCTCCGTCCCCTAGCTGTTAGCTCCCCGCTAGCCCAGACCTGGCGCTCTATGTATTTTGCATGAGGAAACAAAATCAAACGTTTTAAAAGTGCTCCGACAGTACCGTTTGTTTTTTGTGTGCGTGTTTTTTTGGTGGGGGTTTTACCGCCGAAACAATAAATTTCAGTCGGAGTGAAGCTGTACGACCGAGCTGTCCGGATGGAGGTCTGGAGGCTGCGAGGCTCGGGTGTTGGGCGGTTCGCCTTCAATTTCCAAAAGGGTAGCAAGGGGGCGCCACGCCTCAATTTCGAATACACAACATGGACAGACACATCAGTTTTTTTGGGACACATCAGTTTTTTCAGTTTTCCTTACTTCCAGTGTATGGCATTCTTAATACTTAAGCATACCAAGACGTTTGAACAACGGGAAAGGCCGTTTTCTATTCCAGCATGACTGTGCCCCAGTGCACAAAGCAAGCTCCATAAAGACATGGTTGGTCAGATGAGTTCAGTGTAGAAGAGCTTGACTGGCCTGCACAGAGCCCTGACCTCAACCCATCCAGCACCTTTGGGATGAACGGGAACAATGTTTGACCTCATAAATGCTGTACAGAATGAATGGGCACAAATTTTCCACAGAAACACTCCAAAACCTTGTGGAAAGCTTTCCAAGAAGAGTGGAAGTTGTTATAGCTGCAAAGGGGGACAAACTCCATATTTGAATAAAGTGTCATTAAAGTCCCCATTGGTGTACTGGTCAGGCATCCCAATACTTTTGTCCATATAGTGTAATTTTTACACTCCTTTATTTTCTTGTGTTTAGAATATTTTTTCTATGGCAAGAGCCATACAAATTTTTAAAAACTATCCATATTACATTTTTTTTTCATTACAGCAACTTTCTCTTTTTTTTTGACTCAGTCCCAAAATAGGCCATGACTATAGTACACAATTGGGGGACACACACCCTTACATCGCTACCTATATAGGGAGTAAGGAGTCATTTGAGGTTTATTGTTCCAACAGAGCTTTTAGCTGGGAAAGAAAGAACACAAACAATAGGCTCAGAGGGGAGAAGTGATAGATTTTAAAAAAATTATATATACACATGTGTATATATATATGTGTGTGTGTATATATATACACATATATATATATACACATATATATACACATATATATATATATACACACATATATATATATACACACACATATATATATACACACATATATATATACACACATATATATATATACACATATATATATACACACACATATATACACACATACATATATACACACATATATATATACACATATATATATATACACATATATATACATACACACATATATACACACACATATATATATATACACATATATATACATACACACATATATACACACACATATATATATATATATATATATACACACATATATATATACACACATATATATATATATACACACATATATATATATACACACACACATATATATATATATATATACACACACATATATACACATACACACACACATATATATACACACACAT
>JBBJLS010100236.1:0-20416 GCA_037577275.1 Bryconaethiops microstoma | reverse complement strand
TAGGAGCAGTAGAGACCCAAATGGAAATACAAAAGGATGCAAAAAGTGAGTTTTGCATAATATGTCCCCTTTAAGTTCAAAACCTTAACACTTGCCTTCAAGGCCAAGAACAGACTTGCACCTCCTTACTTATCAGCACTGATCAAACAGTATGTCACTTCTGTCATTTAATGCTGTACAGATTACACTTGATTTTCTAGTTAGTTTAACCTGTATAACCTTCACAGACACTCAAGTCTCTCTCTCTTTTTCTTTTACATACTAAAATGGTCAGTCCCACGATGATTTCCAGTTGGTGGAGTGAGCCTGAGTTAATATAACATATTCCTCTGGTAAATGTTATCTTAATCTCAGGAGTTAGGTGTATACGATGCTGCTTCTGTTACTAAGTGTGTTGTGTTATCACCGCCATTTTGTTTATGAATGCTTGTACAGTAGTGTAAATCCAAATTTCCCTCCAAAATCCTGGCCTTTGTTCACCGCCACATGCGGAGGACAAAGGGCCATATAGCTGGCCAGTCATAAAAGTCTCATGTATACATGCAGATAAGCCTATAACACCCTCTTATCTGAGCGACAAACTAATGCGTATTCTGAATGAACACAGGCATACAAACACACTTCCACACACACAAACACCAGTGCAGTTTAGTCTTTTTGCTCACTCAGTAACCATATGGCATTGTCCTGTTAAACGGTTTTACTCACCCCCGATTTTATTACTGGTTTATGTCAATAAATGCCGATTGATCACTAAAGATGGCCAACTAAAGCCACACTGTTACTGAACTTTTAACCTTCAGAACTTCAGTCATTATTATTAATTTCTAATTTTAAAATTGAAATAATAAGACTTAATAAATCTATTAAATAATTCTCATTTTAATATTTTAATAATTATTATTGATCAATCAATTAATGCATAAATTACTAACATTTTTAAGTGCAAATAATTTTATGAGACTGATTACTTATGACATTTATACTAGCGGCACCTACAACTATACTGTGTTTGCCATAGGCTGCCATCTGTTCAGCTTTGATTAAGTCTGTACACAAAGGCCTCTTTTGTTAGTTATTGTCATAGAGACTCTCCTTCTCACTCTCTAGGTCAACCAGAGGAGGACGGGTCCAGCTTCTGAGTCTTGGCTCCTCCCAAGGTTTCTTCCTCCAGTTTAGGGAGTTTTTCTTTGTCTCTGTCATCCTTGGCTTGCTCACTAGGATCTTGTACCTGGATGCTGTAAAACTGCTTTATGATAACATTGATTGCAAAAAGCACTTTATAAATAAAATGTATTAAATTGAATAAAAAATATTGATGGACTAAAACTTCCCAAGCAGGTCCCAGTGTGCCATTATTATACTGAAACTGGCCAATATTGATATGAAAATGATCATACCAATGCCCCAAGGGTCTTATTGTTTATTTGATGATGTGCATTGTTCTTGGCTTATTTCACAATTGCTTTCCCTTGAAGATTTTCTTCACTTATTTGCTTCATGTCTGCTGAAACACAAAGGCAATTTAAGGATAATCAGGGCTCCAATTTTGCAGAACTTTTTAAATTCAATAAGCTTTAAAAGAAAGAAGACTTACAAATTTCAGTAGTATCATCCATACAGTTTTCATGGATTTTTGATTCCCAGTATAAGTAGTTTATATTTCCAATGTATGTATCTTGCCATAGTGTAGTCAGTGGCCAGATGCTAAAGTATCTCTAGGGTCTTCAGGATTTTTCTCACTTAAAGAAAAGTATTAAAAATTAGTTTGATAAGTGAACATACTGTACAGATACAGTGGATTAAGCTAAAAATGCTGGAGTACTCCTCCAAAATCTACATCAGGAAGTGCTGGGATTCCTTCTTATGACTTGAGGTTATCAGTCACTTGTCAGACAGCTTTGTTTAGCTGGCTGGAGCCATAGTCAAATATTTGTGCACTTTTGCTGCATTGATAAGACTTGGATATTTCTGTATACATCCATCTTCTGATGCTAATATACAAACATTTATCATGTGAAGTAACTGTGATTGAAGTAGCATTAGATATTTTAGCACCGGAGCCAAGCGTCACCTAAACGTTTAGCCTGTCTGCAAAAAAATAAATATGTTATCATAAATCAGTTTGAAACATCAGTCAAATCTAAACATCCAATGCCAATATGACAATATCATTATGCATGGCTAGAAATTACCATAGGCAACTGATACTGTAAATTGAGACTGCAGATTTCTGCTTTGAATGTTGGGGAAAATATATACGCTGTACAAGCTCTGTCAATTTTAAAATGATAAAACCACATCAACTTGTATTGTAAAGTAAAACACAACCTAACAGCCCTTTAAAACTACAGCACAGAAAAGCGGCAGAGTGATATATTCCCCTATGACACTTCCAGCCCATACCCACAACATTTACAACAGTTTAAGTATTTAGGTTGACCTTTAAAAGACTGGCCTTATCAAACAGACGAGATGACCCAGACAGCAGAATGGGACAAAGAAAAGGCGGAAGAGAGAGAAAGAGAACGAAGATACCTTCTTTCAAAGCCATCTCAGCCTGGGGGAAATGCAGCTGCAACAATCTCGATTTGAACTTGGCATTTGCAGGGACAGCTGAGGCAACATGAACCTCTGGGTTCACTTTAGATTTATAGTTGTGAGGTGTTTTAAGGACTCCTTCAGGCAACACAGATCTGAGTGCCGGCTCACTGTGGGCCGAATCGGAATAAAAGAGGAGCACAGCAAAGTAAACCACATTCAGATACATTCGAATACCTTTAGAAGATGCTTCTAATCATGATTAAAGTTGAAAAATACAAGGAGTTCAGTTAAGATTTCAGTTTTCAGTTCATACACTTAGAATCTCCTATTTTGTGTTATTAGTAGGGGTGTCAAGAAATAGAAAAATTTAATTAATTATAAGCTCTCTGATCATTAATCTAAATTAATCACACACACTGTAAAAGTGCAATATGACTTCATATGTTGAGGGGAAAAAAATGCTTCAGCAAGAATAATGATAGAACTAAGTCCATCTACAAGTTGCAGTTTAAGACAATGTACATACAAGCCCACGCATCAGAAGCATTTTAATGTTTCAAACTCAGCAACAGAAACCATTTTGTCAGGGAGTTAGTTAGTCGCTCACAGGTAGACTTGCTCAGATAGACTTGCTCAGTGCCTGGTCCGGTGTGGCTGAAAAAACACATTTCGTTTTCTGTGATTAATTGATCGGAATTGTCACACGTTCTCAGATCAAAATGCGTGAACTCTCTCGAGTTCTCTACGATTAGGTTCATCCTTCATGCTATACTGGCCTAACTGTTGTCATTATTCTTCACAGAAATTAACGTGTTAATACAACACCCCTAGTTATTAGCCTAAATATTGTTTCCCTCAGAGTAATGTACAACTGTAGTTCAGCTATGCATGATGCTGCACCTATGCTACCACACCACAGGTTTTTACCACTTATCCGTTTCATAAACTGCAGATTTTTATTCTTGTTAAAGAACGGAGTGAACAACTATAGATTCAACTATGTCAAACAAGTTTCCTTTATAAAATGAAAAGAACAGTGCATGTCTTGACATCCTATTAACTAGTTGTGTGGTGATGGCATAGTCTAATTCTAGTCTCCTTTAACTTCAAATGCAGTAGATAACAGTTTCCAATTGGTTCTCACTTAATAGCTTGTTAAATATCTTACAGTTGTCTGGTGATACACTTCATAATTAAAGGTGGGTAAGAAATGAGACTCAGGGTCCAAATCCAATACATCATCATGGGAAAGATTCAAGAGCATTCCATTGTAATAAGATAAAAGTGTTTCGACTTGCACAAATTAGGAAGTGGATACAAAAAAAAAATCACTGCTCAGCTTAAAGTACCTGATACAACTGTACAAATAACATAAAAGATGGATTGAGAAATGATTTTGTGTGGACTTGAAACCATTTTGTGCACTTGGGGCTGTAAAGATATGTGGCTTCCATTGTCACTGGTTGAACACAGAAACCAATGTCACATGGCAAAACTTGACCCACTGAATCAACAAACTAGCAATTTTATTTTTGAAATTTTTTCTGACTCTCCTATTTTGTCCATGTCTATAACTTTATCTCTTAGAACAATCTTTGGTCATCATTTTAACAGCTTTCTGTCAGATCCAGAAGCTGACCAATGGCCAATTATGTTCCTGCCAAGCCAACCGTGTTCTTGTTATGACAACATCTGTGCAAACTTGGGGCCTTATTTATTTCTGAATGGTCTATCTTTCAAATGAAAACATTCTATCATCTATATATCTATCTATGCATCCATCCATCCATCCATCCCTCAACTGCATACAGACCTTTCAAAGGAGACAAGTACATTAAAGGCAGACAAAGATGCTTCATTGGATTAGATATTTTGGAATGAACTTCCCCAAAATTGCTACTGAAGGCCAGTGCCTGTACAGGAGAGAAGCCTCAACGTAGCCCAAGGGGCATGACCTCTAGAAAACCTATAGTTGAGTCAACTGTCAAGATATGAAAATGTTGACAGCCTGTACCTCTCTACTTGACGCACAGTGGGCAAATGTGCTTTAGGTGGAGAATAAATAAAATGGGATTTCAGCTGATGTGTTTCCTTATTAAGCACTACCTGTCAATTTTACATACATTAAGCAGCTCCCTGACATTACAGACTAAAAAATTTGGTCCAGAGACAGCATTTTGATTGCAGTATCAGTTTTCACGTAGAATGGGAAATTGTACTAACTCTACAGCATCTGTATATAGAAGAGGAGAAGCTTCTTTAGTAATTGTTGCATATTGCATATAAAACTATAAAATCCACAGTTACAGAGTAAAATGTAAAAAAAAAAAACAAATTCATGTTAAGATGTTAGCTTTATTACAGGAAAGACTCATGTTTAGTTGTATTTTGAGTTCACAGACCTTAAATCCTTGGAGGGGGTGTATGAAGAAAGCTGTTACTGAGGCCAAGCAACATGGTCAGGTGTCTAGAGTGATAAATACCAAGAGCATTGGCCTTCACCCAGAACTGGAAGGTCTTCTAACTCTACAGTATTAATATCTTAAAATGACGAAACATTTCTGGCATGGCCAAGCCATACTGGCCTCCATTTTTTAACACCTGAAAGCCTTTAAGGTTGACTGCAAAACTAGAGCACTAGACAGTATAGTGTTAGTTTTGTATCCTAAAGGCTCTGTTCTAGGACCACTAATATTGTCACTATGCAATGCCACTAGGTAGAGTTACCTGTAAACATGGCATCAAGTTAATGTGTATGTGACCCTAACCCAGGGACACTAAGAGACAGACACACACACACACATACACACACACACACATCACAGCAGTTAGAGTGACAGTTGGGCTAATTAGAGAGGTTTTTATTTGCTGCGGGTTGATGGGGCTCATGATCTCTCCCCAAACTTTGGGGCATATCTATGCGTCTGCCTGTGTGTGAGCAAGAGGAAGTGAGGGAACATGAAGAAAAACTCTATTAAACCCTAGAGTCTGTTTCAAGGGCAGCGACAAGCCTTTTTTGAGGACAAGGACATATCTGAAACTTTGAAAGCATGAAGGCAGACATTTGAAAGGTAAGACTGTGGTGGTCCTTTTAAGGGGACACTCTGTTTTTTAAACAATATTTTATTGCTATCTGACCCATGCCCAACAAAATATCTGGCCAGGTTCAGGACAGTATGTTTTTTTATGTATAACATCAAGGTCAGTTTTGTTTTCTAATTATATTTTTAATGTGGCAGAATTGAAAAGTATCTATGTATATTATATATCTCTTTATTTTTTAAATAAAACTAGATGGAAAACAGCTGCTGCAACAAAGCGATCAAAATAAGCATAAGACAGTACAGAAACACATAATTTAAAAGTCACACAAGGCAAAACATTATAAAAAAAATAAAAAAAAAACACTTTGCCAAACAAAAATGGCACCTTGGCCACTGAAGGGGAAAAATAAAATTAAAATTATTTTACTAGGACAGTGGCTGACATACATTTAGGCCTGTCCTGAAATAGGTAACACATTACCGTAAATGGACCACTGCTCCATATAATCGACACACGTTTGATTCTGTACATCAATAGATAGTCTGAATACATTATCCTTCGTCATAGGTGGGCTGAGGCAGATTTATAACTCTTTTTTAGGACTACACCACTGTTCTGAACTATAAACAGTAAAAGCACAAAGAAAGGAAAGACAGAGTTAGCATAATTATTGGACCAACATTGTAGGGCATCTATGGATTTTTTTTTATCCCATGACAACCATTCTCTTAATATTCATTAAATTTTGGCAAGCTGATCGAGCTTTTCACACTGCATGAAATGCATGAAACCAATCTGGTGCCAATTACGTCATTGAAATAAATTCACTGCAAATAAAGGTTACATTTAAACAATTTTATCCCTGCATGTACTTTCTCTAATCATAACCTCATTAAATGGACAAATAAACCTTCAAGACAGTCAAAATAGTTGATTATATTTAAACAGTTTTTAATATTGAGTTTGTTTCAGCTTAGCCCTGTGCAGTGTGCTCTGTCAATATGTACTTTAGTCTAGAGAATATATTTAGATATTATTCAGTGGAATGTTTCAATACAGTAGTGTTCCTGATTAACTTATTTGAACAGTTTTGTTTTTAGTATCTTTTATATCTGTTTTTGGCTGCCAAGTGCAGAACTGACTATGCTTCGTCATTCAAAAATCTACTTTATAAAGATCCTTAGAAAACAAAGCCAAACCTGACCTGAGCCAGATGATGTACATGAAAATTCTTGATCCCTGATATTTGGGCAGGCCCCATTGGGTTAGAGAGGTATCACGCCTTTGCTCCTGAGCCTACCACTCAGAAATCCTGAAGACAATACTTGTCACATCCAAGTTTTAGAAAATACACAAAATAATCTGTACATCCATAAATATGCCCTTCTAAATTACTTTTCAGTCACTTTAATTAAAAACATCTTCAATATGTTTTATTTTACTTACTATTCAAACTAGAAATAAACATGCACAAGACTTCTGAGTTTTAATACGTAATGCTGATTATGGTAAAATAACCCAAACATTTTCTTTCCTTGCATGTATCTCTCAGGCCTGGATATGTTTTAGACCAAAAACATCACTATCGTGAAACAATCTGTGAAAGGAGCTACTGGTGTCTATGAGCTACTTCATTAACTTCTATTGAACTATTGAATTATACAATTTCTGAAAAATGTAATGCTGTCATATATTCAAGATGGTTTTTAACTGTGCTTAGGGAACACAAAATATATTAAAACCATAATTCTTTACATACCACCCAAAGAGCCGTTGATATTAAGCTGGTCCTTAGTTGTCCTTAAAATACTGTTCTATCAAATAGCAGGTGAGTGACTTGGCCAGTTAACATTTTTTGCTGTGAAAAATGCCTAATTTTCCAAAGAGTATACAGTAAATATTAACGTAATATTAACGTATTAACGTAAATTCAGCTACATTTTCATATAAAATATAACTGTATAAACTTTTTAGCACTGTCGAGAGGACACAAAGAAAGCATGTCTTGGGATGGTGAAATACCCCTGCACTCAGAGGTGTAAGGTTTGAAAGTAGCCAATCCAAGAGTGTTATTCATTTCTCCTTGCTGCTGATTGGCTGCTGCCTTGTGACACATCTCATCTCGAGTGTTTCTCTGAGTGTTCTCATGTTTTTAATTTTGTTCTTCTTAAAGCGCTTGCATGAATTACAGTACAGTACATATAGGGGTAACATCGGTATTTTACATTCTAGCACTACGGATACGGCTTTACCTTAACATTTTCTTAAGGGTAATTTATTAAGCTGAGTATAAAACAAAATTTAAGTGTTTTGGGCATATTTGGGGTTTACACTATAAAATTGGCATAAAATAGGCACATCACTATTCGCAGGGTCTCTTGGAACATAACCCCCATGAATGTTGGGTTGTGGGGATGTTTAGTAGCTGCTTCCAATTAATTGGAGTTATCCTGGAAACCTACTAATAGCTCATGTAGTGAAGGAAAAATACATCATACTGGCTCATCAAACTGTTGGAGGATGATACAATAAAAAAAAAAACCTATACTCATAATCTACACATACAGTAGCTCTGTAGTCAGGTAGAGCTGGGCAATATGCAAAAACATATTAAAAAGGTGGCACCACTGTTTATTGTTGTCCATTAGGACTAATCAGATGCCAATTAATCAATAAATAAATATTGTGGCATAATGGAACTGTCAATATCCTAAAGTATCATATCTTATCTTTGCCATATTTCCCCCACTATGAGCAGGCTGAAGTAACTTCGTGAACAAATTGTCAAATTATTTGACATTTGATTTTACTTAAAATTTGTTTTCCCCAAAATTCAGAGTGAAAGTCAGTACAGTAACAAGATGTTAAAGCTGTTATACAACATTAATTATACACACATTTATTGCAAAAAGTAATAAAAAGTCACTAACCACATTTGAGTCATTCAATCGATTATTTGAAAATTAATCAACAAATATAGTCAACTATCAAAAAAAGCATCTTGTGCACCATATTGGAGGCTGAAGGTAGGCTAAATGATGGCTGAATGTTACAAAGCAAGAATGACTAGCTTACAACAAATTAGCTGTAAACTCTGCTCACAGGCTTGTAGCACAGCTTAGAAAGTGTAGCTCATGAAGAAAAGTCCACATTTCTTTGCACAAAACCAAAGCAGCGGGTGATTCAATACAGCAGAGCAATAAAGCCCACAACAGGAGAATGAAAGAAAGGGGAAAAACAGATGAAAAGAAATGACAGGATGGAAGAAAAAAAGTGAAGGAAGAGCAAAACTCCTTCTGGGCTTCTCTAATCTTTTTAGCAGGCCTCTAACTCTGCTCCAAACTCCATCTGGAACAGTGATAGGCTAGTTTATGAGAACTAATGTAATAACGCACACACATACACACGGTCTGCCAAACAGCGATACACCCACAAGTTTGAATGTATTGGCCCAGGGGGGAGAGGGGGAGCAAGAAGTAAGGAAGAGAGCATGAAAGTCAGCAAAAGTGAGAGAGGGATGGAGAGAAAGAAGGGGCAGGGGGTGATGGGTTTATGAGTTTTAATGCGATCAGAGGTATTGTTATCTAGTTGGAAGACATTCTTGGGGTGTCTCAAATGGATCATATAGAGGCACTTCTCAAATTCAGTCTTGGGGAATCACTTCAGTTCCTTACTCAGTTTAGCATGTCTCCCACCTTGCTCTACACACCTGCTTCATCTCATGAAGGGTGTTCAACCAAGGAAAATGGACAATGGTTCTTCAGGCCTATACTCTCCTTTCGTTCATCCTTCACACTTCACTTGTGATATGGAGGCTACGGTGGGAGCTCAGAATTCTCCAGATTGCATACAGAAGTGCAATATGCAAGGAAAAGGATCAGAAGTACGAAAGAATCGATTGGACATGTACTTGAGCTCATTTATTAGTTGTTTCCTATTCTTGTCACATAAACATGCTGAAAGCATGGATGCACAAACTTTTGGTCTACTAAAGGCTAATATCTGTGGTGGGCTGAGGGAAGATAAACAGCTAACTTGCAATTCATTAGCTTTACATTTTGACAGTATGCTTTACATTAGCTTTACATTTTGACACAATGACAGTATGTGATACTCCAATTATCTTAGATACCCAAGTATATCTGTATCTAAAAGGCACACAGCCTAACTTTAAATTCAGTAAAAGGAAGAGACATTCTCTACACCCCTTGTCTTGAAATTCTCTCATCCATGTCCACTTTATTAGCTCTATTTATTGTATAAATGTTCACGCATCTGCTTTATAATAGAAATTTGTGTAGTTTTTTTAGTTTTATAAAATGACATTGTTTTGTTACAAGTTATAAACAAAATATGAGAACCTGCCTAATATTCTGCTTGTGCTGCCAAAACAACTCTGACCTATCAAGGTCTAGACTTGAACAGCAGATCCTGACCAATTTTTGCAGTGCGGCGGGTGTAATCTCCAGCTGAAAGAATCCACTATACTTGGTCTGCAACAATGTGCATGGTGCAGTTACAGGCTTCCCACCACAGGGACAACATGGACATTTTGATCAGTCTGCAGCTATGCTGCATGACCCACTTTCTATTGAGATTCAGTTCATGGACAGATGTCCTGACATCTTCCTTTAGTATTTGCTGGTATAATTCAGAATTCATTTTTCCTTAAATGATGGCAAGCTGTCCTGCCCAGGTGCAGCAAAAGAGGCTCACACCATGATACTACCACCACTATGTTTCATAGATGGGATAAGGTTCTTATGCTAGAATTCAGTGTTTTCCTTTCTCCAAACATAACGCTTCTCATTTAAACCAAAAAGTTCTACTTTGGTCTTATATGCCCACAAGACATTCTTCCAATAGCCTCCTGGCTTGTCCACATGACCTTTAGCAAACTCATCAGCAATGTTCGTTTTGGAGAGCAGTGGCTTTTTCCTTGCAACCTTGCAATGAACATTATTGTTCAGTGTTCTCCTGGGGAGGGTAACAATGGTCTTCAATTTCCTCCATTTGTACACAATCTGTTTTACTTTGAATTGGTGGAGTACAAACTCTTTAGAGATGGTTTTGTAGCCTGATGAGCATCAACAACCATTTTTCTGAGGTCCTCAGTAATCTCCGTTGTTCATTCCATGATACAATTCCACAAACGTGTTAACACTTCGATAGTGTTAAATAACACAGGGTGCCCACTCACACCTGATTGTCATCCCATTGATTGAAAAGACCTGATTCTAATTTTACCTTCAAATTACCTGCTAATCCTAGAGGTTCACATACTTTTGCCACTGACGGATATGTAATATTGGATCACTTTCCTCAATAAATAAATGACCAAGTGAAATATTTGTCTCATTTATTTAACTGTGTTCTCTCTATCTACTTTGAGGATTTGTATGAAAATCTGATGTTGTTCCAGGTCATATTTATTCAGAAATGTAGACAATTCTAAAGGGTTCACAAACTTTCAAGCACCACTGTATATCCCACCCTCTGACAGGTGCCAGTGCATTATCAATGATACTCAATCTGTCAGTGACTTTATTATTGCTGCTTATCAGTGTGTGAGAATAATTATTTTCTGACTGACCCATTTTGAATAAGTTCAGAACAAACCATTAATTTTGAATTTAAAATCCTCAGGAAAATAATGAAAAATCACTCTTTTCAACCACTCTTTTCGAATACCTCTGGAAGGCTACAATGACATATAAGGCCATTTCTAAGTGGTTACTTAGGGCACAAGTAGAGCCAAAAGACATGTATATAGCACTTAAACTTGGCATTTGTGTGTGGACAGCAAAGAAAGAATTTCAGTGCACAGAGAAATGCTATTTTTTTCTGTATATATGACAAACACTTTGAATCTTTGAATTTATTAGTCACATCATAAAGCTCCATAATAATCTTTTTTGTTGTTTACCTGAAATGATGTCATCGATAATGACGTGAAGCCTCGTTTAGAGACTGGTTTGATAATGGGTTTAGATTTGACAGGCTGTTTGTCTATATAATGGGGTGGTGGTGGCCTAGGATACTTGCCTCTGCACCAAGAGGTCATGGGTTCAAATCCTACCTTCAGCAAAACCACCACTGGGTTCCTGAGCAAGACCCTTAACCCCATGTTGCTCCAGGGAGACTGTCCCCTGTAGTTAGGGAATGGAAGTCGCTTTGGATAAAGGCGTCTGCTAAATGCCATAAATGTAAATGTAAATAATAAAGCCCATGCAAGTTTTGAATTGCTGTCTGCGATATTATTTCTTCCCTAATACGATAATGAAACCCTCCTCACCATTTCCATTTTAAATTTGTCCACTTATATAAGCTGGTAGCCTTGTAGTTAGGGTGTTAGCCCTGCGATCAGTAAGTTTTGGGATCGATTGCCAAAACTGCTAAGCACCTCTGAGGTACACTTGAGGTACTGTTCCCTGGGCACTGTGTTCCTGGCTGCTCGCTGCTTTTGTGCTGTTCACACTGTGTGCTATGGTGTGTTCACATATGACAGAATGGTCACTTGCACTTATACAAGCTATCTAGCTATCAAGACCGTTGCAATTCGCCCTGGCATGCTGTCAATCAACTTCTGGGCCAAATCCTGACTGATGTCAACTAATTCTTGCATAATCGATGCTTGGGGTTTGTCAGACTTTGCTCTTTTTTTTTTGCCCTGCTGCCTCTTGAGGATTGACCAAAAGTTCTCAATGGAATTAACGTCTGGGGAGTTTCGTGGCCATGTTCCCGGAGCCTATATCATACTGGAAAAGGCACTGTTCTCCACCAAACTGTTCTTGGATGGTTGGGAGAAGTTGCTCTCAGAGGATGTTTATTCATGGCTGTGTTCTTAGGCAAAATTGTGAGTGAGTCAACTTCTTTGGATGAGAAGCAATCCCATACATGAATGGTCCAGGTGCCCCAAAAATTGGAAAGGGACTTTGTCAGAGAAAATGACGATGTTGAATCAGTCTGTTCTTGATTTTTTTCTTAGAGAAATGCCATCTTTGCTGCCCTTCTTGACACCAGGCAATCCTCCAAAGGGTTCCCCTCACTGCACATGCAGATGCACTCTCTGAACTTTTTGGGCCAATCCCACAGCTGAATGTTCACAATAATTGAGCCTCTCTCCTCCAAGTTCTTGATGATTTGATAAATGGTTGATTTTACCTAGCAGCCATCTCCAGCCTTGTCCTTGTCCAATATTCTTACCTGTCTTAACAAGGTCACTGATATTATGTCAGCAGGTCTTTTTGTGGCAGGGCTGCAGTGCAAATAGGATTTTTTTAATTACAAAAGTAAATTTTCATGGTAAAGAGAGACCGTGCAATTAATTCTATCTGATCATTCCTTATAACATTCTAGAGTATTTGCAAAGGCTTAGTGGATTCTCTGTCCACACTTAATAATTTATATAAAGGTATATAGTATAATGTCTGTTGCTCATGCTTGGGGTCCTGTTTGCCTTGCACGGATTTATTTTTTGATAATGAACGGTGGACTATGCATTATCTCACTTATTTATCTCACCCCTTACTGGCTTTTGCTGCAACATCAGACACACTTAAAATTATGGTTGTTATGGGAAAAAAATGATTTTGAGAATAAGCATTGAGGTATTTCAACAAATATTCAAAACCTGTAAATTGCTATTTGAGAAAGCTGTAATTTTTTCATTATTTACTTATATTTACTTTTATATAAATTCCCTGTATACACCTATTTAATAAATTATACCAGCATTAAATGATTTTCCTGCTAAATACTGTCTGCAGTAACACCACCCAAATTCAGCATGAATGTTGGAGGTTAAGTGGTGGGGAATTAACCATACTCAAGCAACTAAACAGGCAAATAGGTACACATCAACCCAGACTGTCTATGAGCTTAGTGTTCAGACACACTCAGTTTGAGTGACAGGATTCACGCTGATTAAGATGAAGTCAGCTTCTATCACTCTTATTGCTTCTTGCTTATGCTCGAGGGAATGGCAGTGTTTCAATGACCTCTAGTTTAAAGTGCTAACCTGAGGAGGGAAGAAATATCAAACCACAATGGAGAGGGAGAGAGAGCGAGATCTCCAGTCTCATTTTCAGTAGTCACGCTGCTCCTACAGGGGAAAGCACTGATGCCTTGACACAATGTCCACCACATGCTGTCAGTAGGCAATAAGGTGGCAAACTTTTCCTGCTCGTATCACCCTGTATGGTTCAAAAGCAGTCCTGCTGTCAGCTGTCATGAGCCTTCAAGTGCTGTGTTCACCCAACTCAATCTCACTATAATCTTGTCCAAGGTTCCATCAGGACAGATTGACTGACAAGAGAGGACTTTCAGGCCCTTAGTTTTGGAAGGAGCATTTGTCACAAGACGTTCACCTTAATTTGGAACATATCAGGCGAGGACCAAAAATTATCCCTGAACTTTTGCCCAGACCAGCAAACCTCATTCTGACAGACTCAAATGCTGCTTTCAAGTAGTCTCAGTTTTACTGGAAAAACCAGCTTCTCATCCAAAGGTACCACATAAACACCCTTGGAAGTCGCATAGCAAAGTTGGACATACCAAAATTTTATGAACTAGCCAAATTGTAATGTTGGCACTTTATCATGACCAAGTAAAGAAGTGAACATACTATTACTGAAAAATTTAAACAGATAAAATGTGGCAAGGGCGAATTTTAAATGTACAGTTAACCCTCAATTTATTTTTGCTACATTTTCAAATATCTGTAAGCCCAACACTGACAGATAACAGCTAGCTAATGAGCTAGAGAACCCAGTCACATTCTCTCTATTTGTTTATATATAACATAACATATACCCAAATGACTGCCATACTACCACGGAAAAATATTATCGCATTGCCATTATCATTATTATCCTAAGGATGACTGTGTCTTGGTTTACGCCTATCCAAGCAATAAAGCTGTATGTATGTTATTCGTTTATTTTTTTTTGGTTTTTTTTTGCTTCTCTTTAGCATACTCTTTATCTATCACTGTAATCATAAAAAGCAAAAAGATCTACTGTAATGTATAAACAGCAATTGATAAAATTAAATTCAGTTGTGCTAATACACACTCAGATAAAGTAAACATGGCTAACACACAACATGCTCATCCTTCTCACACGAGGGATTTCTTATTCTGGGCGGACAAATTGCAGAGATGGCATGAATACAGATGGTCTGCACGGTGAGGAAAAAAAGGGGTCTTGTGCAGGCAGAGGACAGCCTCTCTAGGTACAAACAGTGTGATTGTACCGTCAAAGGTTCAAGATGTTCCATAATGGTCACTAGAGAAACGTAACAGGAAAAATAAAGAGGCTGTACAACCATGCTCTCAATTAAGTATAGATTAGAGGTTGTCAAGATCGTGAAATATAAGGGTCTATCTGAGATCTGGGGCTATTTATTGAACATGCAGAGTTATAGCCTTGCTATATTTAAATAACTGGTAAGTTTGTATTTGCAAATACTCTAGACTTAGGATTTGGGACCAGCATGTCTGAAATACTAATCATATAAACCATTATAAAACCATCCCAGTGATCCTAAGTTAATAGCCTGTCTGAAGAAACCTAGCTGACCCCAACCCAGCTCCCTACTTTCTAAATGAAGTCAGAGTCAGATGGTTGCCAGCACCAGCTGGAGGGTATGTGTGGTTCTCAAGTTTATTGGCACTGCCAACTGACATGATTAAATGGCACAATGCCAGCCTGAGAGTGAGTGGAAAACGGTAAAAACACTGACATTGTGTCCTCTGCATGTTCTTTTGCTTATGTGAAGCTCACACACTGCCACTATCAGAGCATTCCGGAACCACGAGTGAGAGCCAAGAGAACGAGGACACACGTGCACGCTTGCACACTCGCGCACACACGCATGCACACAGAAAAAGGAATTTGAACATGGGTAGCATTATCTGCCAATTGATTCTGACAGAGCAGCACTTTGCCTTGACAGTGCAGAGCAAAATTAATTTTAAAACAAAAAGCAATTAATCTACAAACTTGGGGTGGACTTTTTGAGGAGTTTGATTTATTTGAGAGATTTATTGGTATTACTGTGCCAAATACAGTCATTATGAACAGTCCATAAGCAATGTTGCTGGATAATGATAAAATCTATAAACATAGTAGACCAATGACCAAGCTATATTTTATGGAAGTCTTGCAGTTGAATTGCTCAAAAACACATTAACCTGTACTGGTTGGATGGACAGACAGATCAGTAGAAAAATTAGCTCAGCTATACCAATAAAACGTCTAGTGTAATGCAACTAACTGGAATTTTGGAGAAATAATTTTTAACGGATCTTAATAAAAAGGTTGTAAATTTACACTTTATTTGTGACAAATTTATCAAATTTGGATTAACAAATTAATCCTTACACACATGGGGAAACGAAAAAAAAAAGTTCTGCAAACTTAGTTTTGGGAAGAATGAGGGATAAGAAACAGTAAACTGAAATCTAAAACAATGTAAGATGAGCAAAATAGTGACAATTGTGGGTCAATGCAGATATCTAATTTTTTTTAAAAATATCTGCCGATGCGATACACATACATTTATATAATGTGGAAGGTGGGGCTAGATAGACCTGGATTAGTATTACAGAAAAAATATAACATTTATTTAGGTAGGGCAATAAATGTAGGAAAATGAATATAATTCAGATGTGTTAGCACAGCAGCCCAGCATCATGTAAAATTCGTCTCGGAAATACATGTGGCAAATAGCTATTTGTGGAAAAGACAACAATAACTGGTAAATAATTTCTTGATTGCATCAGTCTACCAAAGCAATTATGCAAAATTTTAAATATACAAGTACTCTTTGCATGACATGGCTCAAAAGCAGGGAGTACTGAGCACACTTCACCTTCACAAAAGAAAATAGGGATTTGGCGACAAACAAAAATAAGAACAAAAAATGCATGTTTGTCTTATTATTGCAGTGATGTATAAGTGTGTACCTTGGGGTACATCTATCTGTTGGTCTCTGTGTTGATTACAGGGTTTTAGGAAGGTCAAACAACAGTTTGACGACTGAAAAGGTCGACTGTGACAGCACTGAGGAAAACCGGAATGCTTTTCTGATGGAAAAGATGCAAATCCACCAGTTCAGTCAACGTGCGGGAGAAATCTGTCTCCAGCAACTGCATGTTTCCACTGCCTATTGGACCACTGGCCTGAGGGGGGAGAGAGGGAGAGGGAGAGAGAGAGAGAGAGAGAGAGGGAGAGAGAGAGAGGGGCGACAAATTCAGTGTGTGAAAGACCATCATAACAGAAGGTGGAGCATCAGTAAAGAGGAGGAAAATATTTATAGCAATTATATCACTTACTCATCATGCCCAATGCCAGATAGAGAAGCATAAAGTTGTGGCAGAGTGGAACTGCATTATCATCTCCTTTGGGATGAGTTGGAATGCCATTTATGATCCAGAATTTCAGTCCCTGATCTTACTAACGCTCTTTTGGCTGAATGCAACCAGATCTACACAACAATGACCCTACATCAAATGTAAAGCCTTCTCTAAAGAGTATAAGCTTTTACTGCAGTAAAGTAGGAGCAAACTCACAATCAATACCCTTGATTTTAGAAGAAACGGTGGATGACTTTGGACATAATGTAATTTGTACTTTTTTTCCAAAGAGAAAAAGATACCTTATACCTTCATAATATTTGTTACAAATCTCATATTTTAACTTTACAAAGTCATTTCCCAAATCGCTTTACCCTTTGGAATTAAACACTGTCACTGTGCGTTCAAAATGGATTGATGTAATCTGTTCTGGTTAGCGATCATGATACGATAACTGACTACAATAACTTCAGATAAAGGGTGGGGCGAACCTGCTGGAAGGCTGAAAAGCAAATATGTAAAGAGGCTGATGTTTGGTACATCATAAAAACAGTCCATTCAAAACGTTTTTTGCCGATTAAGTGAAAGGCACATTTTGAAACTTTTTGTAGTTCATGTACTACAAAAAAAAAAAAAAATCACTAGGGAAAAATAACTTTTACAAATAATCTCCACATCACCAAAATCTACACCAACTCTAATAACAAACAGGAAATATGACTTGGAATTGTATTAACTTGCTAGTTCTTCCGCTGAACAATACGTATAAATTTGCGAATTTAGAAGCCCCAGAAGACCTCAATTATGCATTTCTGACTGAGTGAGCAAAAGCCCTTTATTGTCCTTTGGAAGCAGAACTCTTCTGAAATTTCAGAGACTTCTAAAAGCCTGTTCACCGTGCCTCACAAAGGATGGTTTTGACATATCAGAAGTATTTGTTCTTGATAGAAATCCAAATACCTGCCACTTTGTTAGATTTGTTTTCCTTTTCATCCTCTGAATCACATTCAAAGAAAGGTCAGATGAGTTTTTTCACCTCCTCTCATCAGAGAAGGACTTATTCAAATTGTGACCTTATCAACGTTTGTTTGCATATTCAACACCTGGAAATCATGTTATGAGCAGTATTTGACCTTTTAGTCAACATCAGGTTTTTGTTGACAGCAAAGTCTTCCTCCAGTCAACGCAAGTGGACAGAAGTGACAAAAAGCCTGCAAGTTAAGGTGCAAGTCCAATGTGTGAAACCGTGACAGAGAAAAAAAATGAAATGAATAACAAACTAATTAAATAATGTGAGGGCTGGAAGATTAATTATTGGAGCTGCAATGTTTCAAAACTCAAGGGATCTACTTAAAAAATCAAATAAAGTCAAGCAGTCAAGTAGATTTGGTCATTCTGACCATACACCATGGTGTAACACAAGAACAGGACAGAACAGAACAGCACAAGTGCAAACAGGACACAAAAGTGTGCAAGAAATACAAGCATAACAATACAATCAGACAAGACAACATAAAGTGTAAAGTAATGTGTAAAGTGTAATGTATAACATTCAGTGCAATCAACAAAAGCTACAGTCTGTTTTTAGTTAGGGGCAATTAGTCTAAGTTCCGGTTGAGGAGTCTGATAGCCTGAGGGAAGAAACTGTTCCACATTCTGGCAGTGGAGGCCTGTATGCTACAGAACCTTTTGTCAGATGGTTGGGAGTGTGTGTGTTGAGGGTCCACGTGAGGTTCTCCGTGATGTGAACACCAAGGAACTTGGTGCTCTGGATGATCTCCACTGAGGAGTCCCCAATGCTAAGTGGGGAGTGAAAATAGTTAAGAGACCCCACAACCTGCAGCTTGTGACTGTATTTTCCTGATAATATTGTTGTCCGGGACATATGGGTTTGTTTTCAACAAACCTTAACAAAAATGTAGGATATAAAGAGGTGTGAAACTTCACCACAAACCAGCTAAATGCAAAACATGCTAGGCTGCTGTAGCTGTACATTTTGTAAACTAATTCTACAGTTTTTATACACATTGATATAATTATAATTAGCCAACTGCTCTGTGGTAATGGCAGTTACCACCACACTTTTACTGCATGAGAGTTGCACAAATGGTTGGGCTTAGGCCTTCTGGGCACAATTATACCACCAACACTAAACACTGTTGTTCCAAGAACACCAACCTCAACCCTATTAATCTATACTGAAATAAACAGTGTAATAAGCATAAAAGCGAATGGTTCTAACAGCCTTTTATTGGGTATGAAACCTAAATAATTAGGCATCTTTGCTCTTTTAGCATCAATGGTCAAATAGAATGTGTTGCAGTACACAGCATTTTGAGGTGAGGTGATGCAGATGCCTGCTTGGAAAGCAGCTGTAATTAACTTTCCACATTTTCAAAATAATAACAATAACTGTTCTATCTATAGGCCTTTGCTGACTAACTTAATTGTGGGGTAATATTATTTTAAATCATTAGCTTAAAACCAGTTAAAACTGTAAGAAAGCACTTTCCAGTTCATTCCCAGTGCTTTCTTGTCTCGTTAGAGAATTCATGTGGAATGAAGAGAATGCTCTGCTTTAACTTTCCAGACTGAGCTCCAGTTACAGGACAGCTTTTCTAACAGGTGTATTTTTAACAAAATGCAAAAAAGAGAAAAGACAAAAAGAACACAACAAATTAATAAACAAATACACAAATGCAAAATAAAAACTCCTCCATTTATATGCAGATTTTGACTGGGGAGGTAAATGCAATGGCAGCTGAACAATATTAAAAATGATTAAGTAAAATAAAATGGCTGTCCACCATTCCAATTACACAAAGATGAGCATAAATACACTCTTTATGGAGGAGGATATGTTCCAATTCACCCCAAGGGTGTTCAGTCAGGTTGAGGTCAGGGCCCTGTGCAGGTCACTAGAAATGTTCTATAAAATAAATCATCAAAGCATGTCTTTGCGAACCTTGTTTGTGTACAGAGGCAGTAATGCTAGAACTTAAATTATTATAAGCATTTTATTGTCTAAAATGTCTTTGTGCACTATCAAAAACAGTCTGAAACGGTCCTCCATTAAACTTTACAGCTAGTACTATACATTCTAGTATAGTACTAGCTGTAACTAGAACAGCCTTTCGGACTAGAACAGCCTTCGGTGATGCCGCAGTCTAGAAATGCAGCCCACCTAGACTGCAGCCTAGCATTTACCTATTTACTCAGACTACTGAACATGAAGGCAACGGTGACCCTGACCATTCAAATGTTATGTGTATGTTAAATTATTCAAAGAACTTAACAGCCTCTGCAATCTGCAGTGAACTAGCGGCACTTTTATAGTGTGTATTGCTGATGAGAGGTTGGCACTTAAGGGATATGAAGAAATACCATCACAATGGCCTAGTGGTTAGGGCGTTGGCCCTGCAATCAGAGGATTGGGGTTCAAATCCCAACTGCTAGTGTCACGGCTGA
>JBBJLS010100228.1:0-20419 GCA_037577275.1 Bryconaethiops microstoma | reverse complement strand
TGGGGTTAAGGGTCTTGCTCAGGAACCCAGTGGTGGTGCTGAAGGTAGGATTCGAACCCACGACCTCTTGGTCCAGAAGCAAGTATCCTACCCACAAGGCAACACTTTACCCAACTCGTCATTAAATGGGCAAGTTGTCTTGTCCCTTCTTAACTTACTATTGTTGTTTTTGTCCTTCCTTTACATTATCCTTAAATATTTCATTTTTCACTGCTCTTCTCCATTTTTGGAGCATTGGTGCGCTGCCATGTGACACACCTAGAATGAACCACACCAACAATACTTCATCATTGCTCTATTTTAAAGGCAACTATTGTCCATTTTAATGGCACCACTAAAACGGCTTTATCATTCTGCCTAGTTTCAATCACTCATTATTACTGTAATTTAAAAATAGTCTGTTGCCTGTGGTTTGTTTTGTCACTGTATTGTATTGTGATGCATTTTCTTATCACAACGTTGTTGCCAATGTCCAGCTTTTACTAGCCTGCACCCCACAAACATGTATATTATGCCTATATTTAAATCACCAGCACATACATATCTAATTTAACACAGGAAATATTGATTACATTCATTTCTCCAGTCACACTAGCTGCACGCACTAAGCGATGGCCCTGCCCGCGCAACCTCCTGTTGAAGCGTCCCTTCTAAAGAACTGCTTGTGGCCCGAAAACAAGAAAACAGCTGTGCTTAGATATATAACGGACAAAATGGACAATGAACCACTTTCGTGACAGCTCCTAGGCAGAGTTTATAAACACACAACATGTTGCTATGATCAACTACATCAACTTCCTCTGGCTTCACTTCCAACTTCTCTGTTAGTAACAGAGACTGCATTCTCAAAGACATGCAGCTCAGCAAATTACAACTGCTCTAACACTCCTCTACATCCACCAACAGCATTCCGTATCTGTGCAGAGAGAAGGAAATGGCGGAGGATCCTTCTCCCTGTAGGGCAGGTCCTGCCTGAACTTTGACAGAAAGTAGCAAAGTCATGGTGGAGGAATTTGGAAAGTGAGAGCTTGAGGGGGAAAAAAAACAATGTAGGACAGGCATAGGGACATACAGAGCTCAAAAGCACATGAGATAATACATAACAACAAACTTGGAGCAGCAAAACTCAACCCAATAAATGCCCGAAATACAACAGCCTTCAACAACATCTACTCAGAGGCCACTAACAGGGTCGACAGTATAAATGCTTCTCAACATCAGCAATACAAACCTATCCAAAGTGTTGCATTAGTGAAAAAGACTTCACATGAAAAAGACATCACATGTCAGTCTGAGCCTCGGAATGTTCTGAGAACTCTCAGATTTTACAAGAACGTTTGAGGTGTTAAAGGGTACCTCCATATCCACTGTACATGCTTGGCAGCGGCTCCAAATTGACAAGAACTGAGAAAGATTCTTCAGCTTGTTCCAAAGTCACGCCGGTTCTTGCGCAATATATCACAAATCTAGCTGTTTTGTCCTCCTCATATGCTGCTTCATGCCCTTCTCATACTGAAAGCCGGTAAAATAGAAAGGGTGAAGAAAGAGAGAAGCAGAGGCGCTGCCAGGAAAAGGGCCAGCAGTCCTCCTCCCTGTAGCCCACCCCTCCTCCTCCCTCTGTTTCCCGTGCACTTCCCGGTCACACTCTTCCTGCCTCTCCCTCTCCCAGCAAAAGCATCTGCGCCTTGTTTCCTAATGATAAACCTGAAACTCCCACTTCAGAGCTGTGATACAACCACATTATTACCTTGTTGCATCATCGTAGGAAGTGCAGCAGCCACCTGAACGTCCCAGCAGTTGAATGAGTTGAATCTCAGTGATTTCATTCAGTCTACATACCAAAGACAGTGGTAAAAATAAACTGTACTGCCTTCGTCACATACAAAATTGTTGTAAGCTTTTAAACAATCCACTTTCTTTTTCCTGAAACAACAGTACAGGAACTCCCAAGAAAAGGATGCTTCATTGATACTGAGCCAAAAGGCTCTCAGGAAAAGTCTGGGCGAGTCCCTTTTTAGTCACTGTTTTTTGAGTCATATAGTGAAGGCCACTGTAACAGTTCATTACCAGCAGAAAACTATTAAGGCAGCATCATATGCAAGGTCTAACGTCACAGTCTGGTTTTTGTCAAAGTAGCTCAAAAGTCAATAGAATACCTAGAGCTTCCTGCCAACATCCCAGCATTTTAAAATGCTTAAAATCAAATAAACAAATGTACCTCTTTCCTACACTAAATTATGCAGGTGTTCGTTCAACACAGTAAACATTAAAACTGCGGTCATAACAATTCAGTGAAAAAACTTCAGTAAAATAGAAGTCTTTAGCCAAGTACAACGCCCGCACAGAAACAAATAAACACTTTTATATTCATAGTCATTCCCTATCCAGGTGGGTTCACAGCACACTAGGAGGGAGGGAGGGGGGGGGCTGTCCAAAGCAGTTTATGAGCAATTCATGCATGCAATGTATAAATAGCAAAACAAAAACTACAAAAAACTAAAAGCTCCTAATGCTCGCTGTATCACAGTAATCAGCCCATGAACCATCTACAACTCCACCAGTTCTAGTGTTAGTCATAGGTCACACGAATGGGCAGCCTAAACATGGCACATAAAGCTAGAAAACCTATAGGTTTAATCCACAGTTCTCAAAAAGATTCGTTTTGTAAACTTCTGTATCATAAAACATTTACAAATGAATACCTCTATTTGCTGCTACATATCAGTACTTTTGACAGTGAACACCATACTTGATACTGCCCTGATTCACGCCCACCTCATCACAGAAAAATGGTGTCTTTCAGAGTTTAATCTGTTTGCTGTTAATTGTCTGAACTGTGAGATGTGATTCTAAAGGTCAGAGAAGCAGAAGAATTCGTCAAAGTGAGTGAGTAACTTTATTTCCCATGACAAGTTCTTTCACATGGGTCTATCATGGCCCATCCATATCGCATATCCTATACAGTTTGTGGGCAAAACTGGATCGGTCTCGCATTTACAGTAAGCAGGAGCACATCAGGAGCACTGGACACGTGTATATGACAAAAGCAACTTTTATTTTAAGAATAATTAATGAATAGTCTTAAAGAGATTCACTCTTAGGGATGCTCAAATATCAAAAAACTTTTTTTTTTATTAGATAGAACGGAGGAAGAAAAGCTTCAACAACAAATGCCCAATGAAAAATTACATGTACATTTATGTCAAGACACACAGAGCTTAAGAGTTATTAGAAAATATAAACCAACCACATCATTTAACATCTTTGGAGGCTTATTACTTATTTGGAAGTTCCCGGAGTACAACAGCCAGTCCCAGAGCGGATAAAATATTATACAGCAATAAGAACGCATCTGAACAACTTACAAGAGAGGTGTGGTAGCATTTGGGGGTTCAAATGAAGTCCAGTATCACTTTAATGGTAGGTGTTAAAATAATATACAGCTGTACACCACACTACCAAAGAAACCACAGCAACAACTAGTTTATATGTCAGAATTTCTAAATATAGTATCATATGATATAAAAGAGACACTTTTAACTACTTCCCTCTTAATTCAGGGAACTTTCTTCACTGTTGTCACTAAAGCTACATGCATGTTGGTTTTACTTATTTCTACTATCTTAACAATATTTGTTAACTGGTAACTAAAATAACAAAAATGTCTTATTTCTTGAGAAACATAAAGCATCAGTTTAAATGCATACTTGTGGAACCAAAAAAATTGCCAGAGAGAATGTAATTACTTAGCTTCAGAGCTTTCAAAGCTGCTACACCTTCTGCATTTCATCTTTAACTCATGGAGATGGAGATAACTAGCATGAGTCCCCTACATGCTCAATCATGATATTCCTGATTTTAACATCTTTAATGGGAAGAGAAACAACAAATATGTCCATAAGGCCACACTTGCTCATAAAATCTTTCTTTGGATATCAAGGGTAATAACAAGGAGTTTTTTTCCCTCTTTTGCTACAGTAACAGCCTCTACACATCAGCGAAGGCTTTATACTAGATGGTGGACCCTTGCTGTGAGTGACTGATTGTGTTCAGCCACAACAGCATTAGTTATGTCCGGTACTGGCGTAGGATGACCAGTTCTGGATCACAAATGCCACTTCAGCTCATCCCATGCTTTTGGATGGAGCTCCATCACTACAGAGAACACACAGTTTCACTGTTCCCCAGTCCACACACACCTGTGTCAGTAAAAGGTCCTTATAGGATCTGAATTCACTAATTAGAAGTGCCTGGATACTTTTGGGCATATGGGGGCATAGGAGAGCTGAAAGTGTGTGTGAGTTGAAACCATGTATTTATGTAATAAGAACGTTCCTTTTACTCGGCATTAAGCCTTAAGGCAGAATCTCCATTTCTCATAGCCGATATTATTTCGAGCACATTTGCTAAAACACATACAAAGTTTCAGCCATAATCACCAATGCCACACTTTGCCCTTTATAATTCTATCCAAAAAGATCATGTCAGATATATCCTACTCCAAAATATCCAGCAGACAAACTCAACATCTGATTGGGGAAAAGACGCCGTGGGGAGCAGCTGAGGTTGACAGCGGAGGACGGTGACTGGTTCTGTTCTTGATAGGTCAGTTGCTGTGGTGATTAGTAGCCTGTCAGCGTGAGTAAGGCTGCTGAGCGGCAGCCTGTCACAGTGTGTTAGCGGAGGACCTGCTGCAGCACCGCAGAGTGGCCTGTCTGTCTGATTGCTTTTCTAACAGTCTAGGGCTGTGTTTGGCTGCCCGCTTGGCTTAAATGACAGTAAAAATCACCCCATGGCTGCTGATATGACCCACCAAAGGGATACACAGAGGCAAAAACAATGCAGAACAAAACACTTATCACATTTTATCCAAATTACCCATTATTAGGTACCTGATTAACATCTCACTCTCACTCTCCCTCATTTTCTGTAACCGCCTATTCCCCATTAGGGCCCCGGGTACCCGGAGCTTATCCTGGGGTCAATGGGTACGAGGCAGGGACTCACCCTGGGCAGGGCGCCAGCCCACCGCAGGGCACCTGATTAACCTATTCGAATTCTAAACAGATGGGTCGCATGTAATTGATCAAATTCTCTGCAGCCACATAATGGCGATTTTTAAGCCAGTAATTTTTAGTAACAAATAGCCGCCCTTGCTGAGTTACAGATGTGACTCTGCGCAGCAGTTTAGGAAAGAATTTATAGTAGTATGAGACGGGCCAGAATAGTTTTATCAGCTGAACTGTTTGACACTGCCAGGAGATTCCTGCAATGTGTTCAGACGGTCAAAGAAGAAGAAGAGGAAAAAAAAAAAAAAACACAAAAAACCCCTTTTTCCACCTATATGAACATCACTTGATCCAAATCACTTACTGAGACTGTCTTGTACGGTGTGCTATCATTAGCTACCTTCCCTATGATCTCTGCGTGTGGAAGCTAAAGCTCTAATGAGCTGTGAAGGTGTACAGAGGGAGATGGGACCCTTGACCAGCAGCTGCTGGCAGACAGATAGAGGGATGAAGGATAAGCCTGGAGGATGAGGAAAAGGCAGCAGTGTCCAGGAGCGAGAGCTGGGCTTGGGATTTTGGAGAAGCAGAGTGAGGGGGGGTTATCTCTCCAGGAGCAGCAGCAGCTGTCTCTTCAGGACAGAGTGTCACCAGGGAGCAGAGAGCTGAGACTGGGCCCACAGATACACCTGAGCCAGAGACAGGAACGTATGCTCACCTCTTCACTGTACTCCGCCTCACAACCCCTAGCTCCAGGGTCCCGGCCATGTTTGTGGAATATTTCTCTTTTTTCTAGACTTGTCAGCATTACTGGAGAAAAGGGCTCACTTCATTAGAAACCAAATTTACAATGCTTTTCTGAAATAAAAAAAGCATTGTAAATTTGGTAAATGTAAACACTGGTAAAATTTCAAAGCGCACCGTTTCATTCCCAGGTCATGCGGTCTGTATATGTAAACCAAGCAACAAAACCAGTCAGTTTTGAATTGGCACAGTTACAAATATCTGCCTATTTAGCCTACATGGACAATACATTTGATCCTACAGTGCATTTCTTACAGTTACAGAACATGGCATTTGGTTTGCTAATGAACAGCAGGTAAACAGGTGGAAAATCCTCCTGCTCTCTCGCTCTCTTCTCACACACACACACACACACACACAAAATTGTACAGGAGCATAACCTACATTCTAATCCCTTCAAGGGCTCATTCAGTGCCACTCATTTACTGCCCCCTGCTTTTCCTTCAGAGTGCACATATTCCACATGCCTGTCTTTCTTCATGTCTCCTAAGGAGTCTGCAGGCATCCTCAGATTACAAAGTCATGACACCGGCAGGTACAGCAGGTGCTGTCAACACATTTTTGAATCAAGGAATTGGAATGCAGTCCAGCCTTAGATGTAACACGTGGGCTACATAAGATGATCTGTCGAATTGTGCTTATACGTTATGTAATAATTCCTGTACTACTCAACACGTTCAGCGAGAGCAAATACGTATTTGCCTTAAAAGGTTTATTCCAAACAGCTACAACAAGTGTTTCCCTGCCCTCCATACTACACCAAAATCGAGCTTTCACAGCCTACTGTGGAGAAACCAGGGCATAATAAAGGTGCAGTACTGCCATAAAAGAGACATAATACAGAGAGAAATGTGTGATCTCCACAAACCTGACCCATCTCTTTATACCCCGTATCTGTAAAGAGAGCAGTAATGCTGTTGATTAACAATCTGCCAACAGGGTTTCGCTGCCTGCCTTCAAGCTGATAAGAGTGAGAGAGGCATCGGAGTAAAGGAAGCCTGCACAATTGGTCATCATTTTATGCCTCTGCATTCTACAAGCAGATGATTTTTAGAGCTCGCAGTTTTACTAAAGACATGTAGGTGAACTCTTTGTGTATTTAAAACCAAAGGAGTCAAACATGATTCCCTACCACAACCCTGCGTGTGCTTGCAAATCCTTAAGGGTACAAATAAGAAAAACTGCTGTATGAGAAAAATAAAAACTGTAGGATTGGCAAAGTAACATTCATCAGTTTAAAAATAAATAAATAAATCAAGTGATCATGAAGAAGCCTTTTTAGGTGATATGGAGATGCACAAAGCAGACACGGACCCTCTGAAGTTCAGTAGCCTGCTGCGTGTCGGGCTGTATAAAGCTCTCATTTGGTTAAACGTGGTCTTATCAAAAAAAGTAATTAAAAAAATGTAAAACACCTAATGCAGATCAGGCGTATATTCATCACACTGTGGAAAGGCCCGGCTGATGGTCACCACTCTAGTTCCAGACCCCCATGAACCCAAGACTTAATCCCCAGCTGGTCATTAAGAAGCTTAAGTGTCACTTGATGCTGCAGCAATACAGTCAGCCTTACTGTTCCAACAGAGTGCAGCGTGGAAATATATACAAAAAGTCATAATGTAGCAGTTATCAACCCTTCTCCTGTAGATCTACCATGCTGAGAAGTCTAGATCCAGCCACAATCTACAGCACCAGCTCTGGCTAATGAACTCCTTCAGAAGACCCCGAATGCCTGGAGAATTAAGTTAATGAGAGGGGGCACATGTTAGATGCATGTTAGAGCTGAGCACAGCACGACAGTAGATCTCCAGGAGGATGGTCGAGACCACAGGCATAAAATATTCATTAGAACTTCATCTGTGTATGGGCTTAAATATTGATATATTCAGGAAACTTTCAGGAACTTTAGTGTAGTCCTACAAACATAAAGACGCCAGATATGAAGGTTTTCATACTCATGAAACACAGTTTCAGTAATTTCACACAACCTTCTAACACTCTATACCCTGGCCATAATAAACAGGTGGTAGTTCTCTATAGAGTACCAATAGTGACTAGCACATTTACTCTCCTGGACAATCTAGCAGCATTCCCTTCTTGTGGATCATGTGCTTTGTGATGTGCTATGAGGTCCAGCAATTTGTTCCTTAACTTTGTTTCTCAACTATAAAAGTACAGGGGCAAATCACCACAGCATCTAATCGCCACTGATATTACGAAGTTCCTATGAAGAAGTGCCAGCGCTAAAAACAAATAAATAAATAAAAACTATCTGAACCATAAACTTTTCACCCTGCTTTTTATCTCCCTGTGGGGACTCCCTACAGAGCGGCTTTAAGATAGAGCAGCATGTCCTACAACCGCTCTCAGCCACACACTCACTTCAAAAGCAATGCTAATTCTGCAGCCACAGGGAAAAGCAGCACATCCACGAAGAAATTCGGAATCACAGTAGACCAAGTTGCTCTTTGGTGTTTTTTGCTTAAACGTTAGTTTGAAAGTAACGGAAAGGACTCACTGTATGGCACAAACAAGAATCTCAGCAGATTTGAGAAAAGCACTGCAATCCCTTTAGTGCAGTGACAGATCTGATCTTCTATTGCAAATGCCAGTGTGTGTCTTAAACCACTGCTGTGATCCCTGACCTTCCTCACACATTGGTGAGCGTTTTTAAAAAAATTTTTTTTTTTTTAGGGAACTGGTAGTGTTCAGGCTACAACTTCATGAAAACTATAACAGAATAACTACAGTTAACTCTAATTCTTTTCTTAATTTCAGATGTCCAAGCCTTGGCCCAATACATCTGTATTCAGACCTTTTAATTGGAAGCTGAGATTCAGAAAGTCTCAGCAACACACACTATACACATTTCAGGCAGAAATACAATTATAGGATGCAGGGAGTTAATTCAGATCCAAAAGCGCCCTGTTGCTGGGAAGAACTCATTCATATTCACAGCGACATCTCACAGAGGGGGAAGCAAGTGTCTGTTTTTTTCCATGCTCATTTCCTCTTATCCTTTTTTCGATAAACAAGGAGGAGTTCTCGTCTCAGAGCCGAGGGGCTGAGACAGAGGACGGAGAAGGATCAGACGGGGAAAACCTTCACTTCCCCTTTATTCCCATACAATAATAACTGCAAGAACAGACTACTTTGATTCCGCTGTTGTATGAATTAGTCTCGATAGCGGGGTCTGGTGAGCTTAAAAGCTTTGCGGAGAACAGACGCTGTGAGTAGTGTTAGGACCGTAGTTCTGTGTCTCAGACCTAGGAAAGTACTCTTATTGTCAGGAGACCATAAAATGGTACTCCATGCTGCCAGTAAGCCAGAACAAAAACACACAAAAAGGTTAAATTATATAAATACTGCAGCGCAGGCCAGTAACTATGATAATTGTATGGTGCACAGGCAGAGGACAGGACTGCTACAAGCACACGGATCTCACAAGCCAAATGAGTGTCTACTGTCAGGTGAAAACCATAATCCATGACTTAGTACTACAAATGCAAAACTCATGGAAACCTTGCTGAGTCCTATAGCTTTACTCCGAATACTTCTTTAGTTACGATTTTTTTTAAAGTTTGGCCTTCTGAGCTAAATTTAATCATTTTTGTGAGTCCTTGTAAGCCACCAGATTGGGTTTAAATCTGTACTGAACATCCAAGAATCCCTCAGGATAACCTGCAGCATGTGTTCATGCAAACAGATGTGGTTGAACGCTTTACAGTCATTTTTTACTCAAATAAAAAAACCTTCTCATTTTCAAACATCTCCACTAGATTTTTGGAACATTTTGATTCTGCATAGTATTAATATAACTGCATGACATCTAGAAGTTATTTGATCCTCCTTAAAAGTGACGCAGATCTTGCTATATATAGCTTCTGAGCTGAAAAACTCAATTTTATGAAAATATTCAAAGCAGATACTACTCTATCACATAGTAACTTTTTTTTAAATAGTTAATTTTTCTTACTTTTTACTAACTGTAACATTACATCCAGTGGTTTTACATCATGGGTAGATTTTTGTACTATGTTCACATTTTTCAGTTTCTGTGTGATATCCATTGTTTTTCAGTGGGTTCAGGACATTTGCAAGTTACAGTGTGTGATGGCTTGGTTTACTGCAGAGTAGATGATGTAATCTTGTTCCATGTGTCTAGACAAAATATTAATCTTAGCTCCTGAATAACACACACTTACATTAATTAGACTTTTCAGAAGTAATTTCTGACATTAACTAGCAGCATTAGAAATGAATAAAGCCAATCTTGGGCTAATCCCACTTGGACCAGGTTTACGCGGATCATTGCAAAATGGATGGCAACGTACACAGACGTATATAAAAGAGTGCAATCATAATTCATTTCATTGTTAAGCAGTTTGCTGTGATAAACAGATCATGGAGCCCTGCTGTATTAGAAAAATCCTAGGTGAAGGAGCCAGCTGTCACACGACAGCCTTAACTGACGTAAAATTTTATCTTCTAAGGTCGGCTGAACTGGGGACACGATCTCACTATGTTTACGCAGAGGATCTCAGTTGAGTAGGTGGTCCTTCCGTGTGGCACAGGACACATTTACATACACACTGATAAAAGAATGTGGCCATGTGTAGCCAAGACCAACTCAGACTGTGGTCTGAATGACTGGATCTTAGCGTGTCCTCAGTGCGTCCTGGGAGCGTTCACACCTGTACTTAGCGCGCTGTCCACTTGTGATCGTATCACGCAAGACGAACGTTAATGCCAGGAGTGAACAGAGCCCTAGTGTTTGCCTTGCAGCTCCAATCTGAACTAAAGAAGCATGACTTGGACTTCAAACATGTCTTGGCCGATTGTCTTGATCATAATCTGTTTTCTTGTGAAAGCATGTCTCCAAAGGAATTGGTGTAAAAAAAAGTGTGGGAAAAAAAAAAAAAAAAAAGAGAGAGAGCAAAAACTCAACAACAGATTACAGAAACACACTGAGCAGAGTCACAAGGTGCTGAACTCAAAGAGCAGGAAATTATTCATGCAAAATAGGGCAATAAGATCAAGAAATCGGTTTGATTTAAGCTTTGTACCGAGACTGCACAAATTACTGGCAGCAAACATCTTATTCACTAATAAATTTTTTTAAAGTGCAATGACGACAATTAGTCCTATATTCGAATTACAACAGTAATTACAAATAATAACCTGTTGTCCCTGTACTTATAGCTAAATTATATGCATTTAAACATTATATCAATGTTGTTTTTGACATTATGAGTTCAAAAACAGGCATATAAAGACTGTATGGACTGGGAAGTGAATGGTTTGTCCATGATATGAACTCACATTATTGGTAATTCCAAATCAAAATGCTAAATTTCACAGTTCATATCCACAAAAAGATCATTATGTAATAAAGTAGCGAATTATTCCTACTTTTCTTACTAATATTTCATGGTGTTTTTATTTCATAAGTAAAGTTATGTATTACATTGACCTAAAAACAAGGATAAATAAGCAAACAAATTTTATGTTTTTCCATAATATAGAATCCTTAATTATTGGACATTCAAAGTTGGTACATCAATGCAGCTACAGGTACAGCACTGTCAGAAACCACCATCTTAATTCTTAAATATCCAGTCAGAACGGCTACTAAGTAAAAGTTACACATTTTTCAACATCAGTGAAAAATCTGAAAACATGTAACAGAAATAGTAAATTTTTCAATATTTTGTGTCCACCCTTATAACTGCTCCCATTCTTGATTTCAGTTTCAATCTGTGCAGGGGTATTTCTTATGCTTCTCATAAACACTACCAAACCTCAGCCACAGAATTTGCTGGTACTTCATAAAGCCCGAGTTTGGGTGTCGTTGAGCAAACGTTCTGCTATGTCCATTTCCTAAATAATAGTTTCTTAAAGGCTTTCAGATCCATACTGTAAAATTTTTCTCTCAAAGCAGAAGGACAGAAACACCTGTAGATTTATTCAAGTCTGAGGACAAAGTAGAGCTTTCTGTAAAAGATTGCTGTTTATGTGACAGTGATAGTTTTTGTGCTCCACCAAATCTCACAGTGGTTGGGAATCTCTTTATATTTTAACCGTTTTTGAACTTCAGTTTTGAAAACTGTTTGTCTTCTGACTTTCCCTTCAAAAGATTATACCTCTGAAACCGGAAGGATGGAGGAGTTCACAAAAGTAGGTTCACAAAAGTAGCAGACAAATGACATACTTCTGTATCATTTCCTGTTTGATATACAGTATTGCGCAGAAGTCTTGAGCCACCCCTCATTTCTTTAGATTCTGCTTTCAATCATCTTATTTGTGCAAAAATACTATTTCATGCTTGTCATAATATAACTTATTTTTATATTGAGTAGATTAAATTACAGAAACAGGAACAAATGTTTTACTATGACAGACAGCAAGTTGCCTAAAGATACACGGTGCCTAGATAAAGGGGTGTCAACCACTCAGCATTCAGCACCACCAGTATACTGATCACCACCTTATCATCTGCACCCATTTCTTCACTGGTTCAGGTCTTAAGTTAGATGTGCTTTATTATGCTTGAATGACTCATGCATAAATCATTGTGGGTTTCAGGTTCAAATCTCAGCTGAGGAATCTGGGTGCATATTCACAAAGAGCAGTAGTGCTGATGCACAATGAGGCTTCTCTGCTATTTACTATGATTAGGTCAACAATACACAGCACTCCTGTTTTCCTGCCTCTACATACGGCTTGCAGGTGAATCTGATTAGCTAAACGAGCAGAGGCCAGAACGGTGCTACGCAGCAGACGAGTGACACAGCAGTGCTTCTGTTTTCTCTGGAAGTGACCACAGTAGATGCTGACAGAGTTCCTTTTGGGGATGGGGAGGGAGAATGATGCTGAGTGACGGGGGGGGGGTGAGGCTGAGAGAGAGAGAGAGAGAGAGAGAGAGTGTGTGAGTATGTGTGATGCTGAGAGAGAGAGTGTGTGATGCTGAGAGTGCGAGAGAGAAAGATGCTGAGAGTGAGAGAGAGAGATGCTGAGAGTGAGAGAGTGAGAGAGAGAGATGCTGAGAGTGAGAGAAAGAGAGATGCTGAGAGTGAGAGAGATGCTGAGTGAGAGTGAGAGATGCTGAGAGAGAGTGAGAGAGAGAGAGATGTTGAGAGAGAGAGATAGAGGGAGGGAGGGAGGGAGGGAGGGAGTGTGATGCTGAGAGAGAAAGAGAGATGCTGAGTGAGAGTGAGAGATGCTGAGAGAGAGAGAGAGAGAGAGAGAGAGAGAGAGAGAGAGATTAGCCAATCATGGTTTGACTCACGTCAGAAACACCTGGGTGGCCTGGGTGACTGTATTAGTCTCGACAGGGAAGTGCTTCAAGTACTTCGTATAATGGAAATGGAAATCAGCGGAGTCATTAACATGAAAGTCATTAATGGCCGCTGATGCTTAGTCATCATCAGATGGCTGTGAGTGTTACAGACGTCAGCGTCACCATTCCATAAATACGAAACCGACTTCTATGTTTGTTCTCTGGTTTTGTCACAGAGGCTCTTGTGTGTATTCAGACATTTCGGGGCAAGGAGAGGAATTACATAATGATTGAAAGTATGCACAGTGAAGCAGAATAAATGTATTCTAGGTACTGTTTGTGTGTGTGGTTTCACCGTGGTTTGAGTCTACGATGTGTGTGTATATATGTGTGTGCGCGCGCATGTGTGTGTCCTGGGAGAGAGTGAGTCACACGGCGCAGCTGCATGCTCGGCCCGTCTGTCTCTCCTCAGCACTCGCTCCATAATAACACACCAGCCAGTCGGAGGGTAATGATATGCTACAGAAATACACTCTGCTGTCACACGCTGGACAAAACACACAGTTCTGAATCAGTGCTTAGCCTAGAATTACACACAGCATTACACACACACACACACACACACACACACACACAGACACATACACACAGACACATACACACAGACACACACACAGAGCTAGAAATTCACACAGACCTGAGCCTTTTTTTTTTTGTTTAGAAGTTCATTTGATGATACACTGCCACTGCTGTAATGACAAACAGCCCAAACGCAATGTAACTACAAGTATGAGCTTAAAAAAACGCCGCAGTGGGTCACAAGTAGGGATGTCACGATGAACCGGTTTCACGATTAACCGCGATTTAAAACCACACGATTAATTAATCGTAACATCTCAACACCGTGTTTCTGTTGGTGCTCTTAAAAACGTAGATCATGACAGTGCTATCAACAGATTGGTGGGACTCACCCAGAACGAAAATATTTCACCACGGTGCACTTGTGCTAGAAACACACAGACAGTACAATCAGTGAACGACGGCTCACTTGACCGCACTAAACAGTGGCAGAGGAAAAAAACGAACACAGTTTATTTCCACCAAAGAAGCGAATGAAGTCTGCCATATGGGAGTTCTTTGGAAACCCCAAAAATACAGAGGGACATATTCAAATCAAAATCTACAATCGTGACATCCCTTGTCACAGGTCCAGAGCAGTCAAAGGCTAACAAAGAGTATCCATGTGTTTTCAGTTTTTATATGTAAATAAGAGCGGAAAATTTAAAATTAGGGTACCATTCAGTTTCACAGCAGCCTTCAGGTTCCTCTCCGTCATTAATAGATATAAAAAAAAATGTATTTCATGGCAAAATCTCCTGACTATAAAGCAGTGTATTCATAAGCAGTGAAGCAGTGTATTCATAACAATTTGTGAGGTAGTTCTTAGAGCAAGGGTGTCAAATTTTATCTACAGAGGACCAGTGTGGCTGCAGATTTTCTTTCAGAATAACCAGGAGCACATCTGATCTGAAGACTGAGACTAAGTGGAATCAGGGAAGCTCCTGATTGGTTGGAACAAAAACCTGCAGCCACACCGGCCCTTTGTCGACACCCCCGTCTTAGAGGCATTTCACCTAAAATCATTCAGAAGCATTTAATTACGCATAAATCCTGAAATTACTGGAATTCCCGATTTAGCAGCAGGCAGAAAACGAGTTCCTGCACATATCTTTAAAATCATCAGTAATGGCCTAATCTTGTGAACTAATGAAGAGAGGAAGGTAACAGTCACAGGAATGAAGGCCTGAGTGAGCCAATGAGAGAAACGGCAGTGAAACTCAGAATGGAGAGCGGCATCCTTCAAAGCACAAAAATGTTTCCAGAGGGAGGGAGAGGCAAAAAGTTTCACAGCAATAAATCTCAGGCAGCGAGCGACAGTAGACGAGCAAGACTTTCCCGAAAAAGAGAAAAATCCTTCATGAGGATAAAAACAAAGAAACTTGAGGCTAGACACTGGCTCATTTTTTAACTTCCATTTCTTCACAGTCAAAGCTCAGTTTTTCCAAATTTTCATCATTTGGCACATTTCACGATGAATAGATCAACAGAAATGATATCTTTTTCTACTCCTATAGTCACTGTTTGGAGACCTGTGACTGTCCGCTTATGAACAGAATTCACTAGATCCCGTCTTTCGACACGGACGTCTCGCAGCGTATATGTGGCAATACCACTGCGGTGTACCATCTGTGTTCTAGCTAGGCAAGTCTCGTCTCTCTCAACAGAGTCTTTAACAATCCACATCAGGACACTAAAAGGCCTTTGCACTTCATTAGCACGGCTCCGTAGCATGCGCCCAAACGCATGAGGGTTAATGCGTGCATGGTTAGCTGCGGCACTAGACATCCATACGTCTGTCATTCTCCACAGCAATCAGAGTCTCCTCCGCAGAGCCCTGTAATTCCTGCAGCTTCCTGTTTATCCAGGAGTTGGAACTGATACAACACGGCTGGAATTTTGCTTCGGCAGTCGAGCAGAAGGCGCTCTGCTGGCTGTGCTTATGGAGCTCCATGCTCCGAAACAGGAACTGGGTAGTGAGGTTTTGACTCGTGAGCAGAGTTCACCACAGCAGGAGACGAGCTGCAAAAGTTACGTAAAGCTAAGCTTGTGTGAATGAGAACGGGGGGGGGAAACATTAGCGGAGAGGCCTGAACACCACCTACCGCACAGATACACTGTGGAAGCAAACTCATTAACCATGCTAATGAGATGCGGCACATAGATTAGCTAAATTCGAACGGAACACAAGTCTGTGTCTGTGAGAAACATGGTGAGAGATTAACTCCTGTGACACTGCTAGACAGGAAACCCATAGGAAGCCATCAGCTGCCCGAGGCCCTTGTGACTTGGAAGATGGCACGGTGGAAGAAAAGTGGCAGTGACTTGGCAGATGTGCTGTGCCTGTGCGTAAGAGCGAAAAACGACAGTTTTCTGACTGTTTCATTAGAATGGCTCACACATCAGCAGGCAGGTGGCAGCGGCAGGGTTATCCTCACCCACACAGCTCAAACTTAGCACTGTCTGACAACTCTCAAATTGAGTTTTTTCCTGCGGCAGCCAAAGCCTCGTCATGTCTGTAAAAAGATCATATTTATCTTGCATTACCGAAACCTCTAAGATGCTGTAAAGAGGCCCACACCGTTGAAAACAAACATCCTACAGAATGGAATGAGGAAGCAACATGCTAATCACTTAGCACTATCAGCAAAGCCTAGACTAAGCATGTGGTCTTGAGGCTTCAGACCATTATATTGTTTGTTAATCATTATATTGCAACTGTAACATTGGCCTGTAACAACTGTAACATTGCAGAACCGGTATTGCACATTGCAGAAGGCAGCATTATGCAAATGTGTCCTCTAACCAATGGCAATGTTTTTCACTGTGTTCTGTGAGCATCCTGACCAATCACACTCCAGATAAGAGCCTCTCTGTGAGTGTTCAGATGACTCACAGTGATTCAGGTAAACCAACATTATCATGTTGGTCAAAAATAATGAGTCTTTTTTTTTTAACTACCACATTATTCCCTGATGCATTTTAATATACTGCAAACAAAGTATCAATGCACAGTTGTAATATAATAGAAGTATTAGTGCTTCATCCATATCGTGCAGGTCTGGATAGAAGTTATTTTTATGTTTAATAGTGAGGCACTGTGGATGGCACATTGCTTCAGGACAGCTCTCCTTAGACTCCAGAGGTTTTTTTTTTTTTCCAGAGCGGTCAGACAGGACAGGGTGTCTTTCCCTCTGGGTCTCATGAGGGGAAAAGAAGAAAAAAATGGAAGTTGGAAAGAGAAAATAGAAGAGCAGTGAATTTTTACGTTTTGCGTGTTTTAGGAGAGAGGAGATGTACCTGTTACATAACATGCATGTGTTGGGATGTGTTTTGGTTTGAGTAGGAGTCTCTGAGGCCACTAAGGGGAGGGTCATCAACCGTGCCTCAGCCAACAAGATCAGACACATTCTGCAGCCTTGGAGGGGCTGCCACTGAGAGACATGCAGGCCGCCATCAACAGTTACGAAACACAATAACAAACCATTTGTTCAAAGGTTTGTGGACACCTGGGGGGTTTCTCAGGTAATTTAAGCCTAAACTCAAGACTGTCCATAGGAAAAGAGTTACGTGATCTTCCTATTGGTCAATCCTCAAGTTTGGGCTTAATTTATCTGGTTAACTGAAGTGCTGCCTGTTGAAATACCCCCCCTGCTCACTGTCCCCAACTGCTGCTTGACAGCATTCAGCCAAAAGCACATTAATGAGGTCAGGTACTGACAACGGACTATTAGCTCTGGTTCAAAAACACCACACCAACTCATCCCAAAGACACTGGAACAAGCTCCATCACTCCAGAAAAATGTTCCACTGCTCCACAGATCAAAGCTCTCTACCGGACACTTGGCCTTTGGCTCTTTTGTGGCTGCTCCTGAACATCCCATTCTACTGGCAGCACTTTTCTACATCGATTATGTAGATTCTATATTAATTATGCCAGAACTGAACACCTGTGCCAGCAATGGTTGCACCTTAAAATACTTTTGGATACTTTTGGATACTTTTGGACATGTAGTGTTTATGTTTGGCAAATCCATACATCCACATGTACTAGCTAATTGATCACGTGATGTTACAGAATTTATTACATGGTTTAAGGTAAAATGACAAAACTATGGTTAGCACAACCATCTACTGGCCATCAAAATGGTTCTTATTCTGATTTCTCTTACATCAACAACGTGGTGTCAGCAATTAATTTTCTTTCGAACCAAGACGACCCATGAGATATTCCCACATGCCACATGTAGAATGTAAATAGTACGGATGTACTTACAGAAGCCAAAGTCCTTCCATTAGTTATTTAGGTCTGTAACTATATAAGACTTCAAAGTGCTATAGATGTTTAATGAAATATCCTAAGCAGCAAAATCAATAAGACTGCACATATTTATATATTCCAGAAGCCCGGGAATCAATAAGGTTGACAGGAACAGGCTGACGCCCATCGGTAAGCTCTCGAAAGTCCAAGCTCATTGAGTAGGCAGTCTACAACATGCAAAACAAGCATGTGACCTGCGGGCCACTGTGCCTGTACACAAAAGTCTAAAATACCTCCTTGTGTACAGAAGGCTGCCACACACACACGCGCACACACACACACACACACACACACACACACACACACAAACAAGTTTCCTCCACATCCCTTTCATAGTTGTTTTTCCTTGATCAAACCATTAGCCAAATTAGGCTCCTTCATCACAGCTGGGTCGAACACAAAGGATGGATTGTGCGGCTCACCATGCAGCCCACGGGGCCGAAGTTTCTAAAGAAGCGTTCCCACACTCGGCTCTGCCCCGTTGGAGGGGGACAGCTGGGACGGGGCGTAGGGCAAGGCAAGAGGCAAGACAAGGCTCTTATCCTCATCACTTGCGGCACAGAGACGGAGCACTATTGGCTGCCTAGGCTTTGGATTTACACCAAAGCACTTCTGACTGTTGGCTGTTTGGTCTTTGGATGTGAAGCAAAGACATTCTGCACTTCTCTGGTTTCCCTCACTGAGAGTGAGCCTGTTTACCACATGGAGGCCCCCGACCAGCAGCCTTTCGGCCCACTGAACCATCAGCCGTCTCCGTCAGGGTGTTTCTGGATCCATGTGAGGGATTTAAGAGCTGTAAGGAGGCATTTCTCCCATTGACCATTCTTCACTGAAGAGTTTGAGTCTTGAGGAACGACTTCTCACGCACATCCTCACTAAAAGCCTTTAACAACCACTCATACTCACTCTGGGACCACAATGAGCCCTCATCTCCAAACATGGTGCATGGGGGACCATTCACATGCATTTAACACCCAGAACAGCACATGAGCCTTATGATAGAACTTCATACTAAAGGCATGGGTGACTTCAGACTAAGAATGTAAACAGATGGAAGGAGCAGAAGTGTGAGAGCCTGCATTCCCTCGCATGGATAAGGGAAAAAGGCAACAGAGGGATTAGATTGTGGGGGATTAGCGCCATAGAGATTGAGAAACTCAGAGGGCTGTAGAGAGGACGTGAAGTGAACCAAATAAAAAGGAGCCTGAAAACAAACAGAAGAGCACTGAATTCCGTTATTAGGGTAGGGAGGGTGCTTGAATCTCAGATTCATCTCACAGTCAACTCTGCAACACAATCGCTCCGGACTAAGAGGGACACGCGTGTCGTGTCCTTCCCACAGTGCAACTCTGGGACATTAATACCAATGGCTAGGAGACGTTTCTGTCACATGCATTACAAACAGCAAACAAAGATTTCTTTGTCATCAATGCAAGCCCTGCTCCTCTGTAGGGTCCTGAGACCGTCTACTCTCTCTGATCAGACCTTCAGAGAGATCAGCCCCCAAACACGCCTGGAGCCCACTAACACTACACTAAAGAGAGCTTTATTTCGTCCTGGTTCTCACTGCACGCCAATTTTTGACCTCTCTCTGTATCCCTCTCTCTTTGAGTCATGAGCCCACTCTCTCTTTTATTATGAGGGTTTATTATGAGCCTGTAGTTTTTTTTGAGAGGCGATAAAGAAAAGCACATACATGTCTGCAGCCATCGGTGCCGAGTTCAAATCCACGAGAAGATCAGAAATCTCACAGGGTCGTGCAAAAAGTCCTCTGTAATATTTTTTAAAAATCCAAAAATCCTCCAAAGTCACTCTGCCCGCTGCAGGCGAAGCCCCGGGATCTCTCTGCCCGTCGGTCAGCCTCTCAGGAGGGGTGTGGACAAACCAGCACACATGAAAAGATGGTCCATCCCCAACCACGTCCACCACGCTCGGTCCGCCGGCAGGGAGAGAGAGTCACCCTCTCACACCGGCAGGGGGAGAGAGGAGGGGGGTCTTTAAGGAAAGGGCGGTCAGATACAAGGGTCCGCTGTCAAAAACACACCACACGACGATCAGACAAAGTCGTCCTCTGGGCACAGGCACATGCTTGACTGTTCTCTGTGGAAAGGACCCTCACACAGAGACTCGCTCGCTCTCTCTCTATCTCTCTCTCACACTCACACTCACACACACATACACTCACTCACGAACGCACTCGCCAACTAGTGAAGCCCGACACGGTTCTTTTGAGTCGGTTCGTAAGTTCAAAAGAATCGAACTTTTTGTCAGGAGCCAATATAATCTCTCTATCTCTCTGTCAATATACTGTACATATAGCAAATTATTTGCAAATTCTCACCTCTCTGTACATGTAAGGCTAAAGAGGTCTCCGTATAGTCATATATAGCC
>JBBJLS010100210.1:0-20424 GCA_037577275.1 Bryconaethiops microstoma | reverse complement strand
TGACTGGAGGCAATGAGCAGAAATCTGAAACCAAACCTGTGTTCTTCTAACCAGCTCACAAAATATCAACTCCTTTTCAGAAAAAAGGAAATCTTGTTACTTTTTTAGTGCTTTCTTGTTCATTTGAGTTTATTCTAATGTTCACTTGTATTTTTGCTGGCAGAAAGAAACCCACTGCTGATATAAATAGATTCAAACAATTTTAATAGGTGCCTAAGACTTTTGCACAGTATTGCATTTGCTTTACAAATAAATGGAAAGTGGATGTGGATTATTGACAAGTGGATTTATACGACCGAACATGTGTAAGCCACGCATCACGCCATCAGCATTTAAAACTCAGGAGGAGCACAAACAGCCGATGTTTGGGCAGGCATGCTTTGTGTGTACTCCCGTGTGTGCAAATTGTGCAGGTTCACACCTGTGCCATGAATGCACAGTCTCGAAGAGGCAAGGCAGTCCAACGCAAAGATCTTATCCGGGAGAAGATGAATGAGATATGAGTATCTCCGATCCCAGAAATGCCACTATAGAAGTAGACCATGACGTACATAAATTAAATAGTCCGGGTAGGAAAACAGAGCTGCCGTTTCTTTCTTTATCCTCACCAGGTCACCTCCGCATTTGCCCCCAAAAAGAAGTTTCTGATGATCATATACATACTGAGAGGAGGAAATATTGTAGATCAAAGGCCATGATAGAAACACTATGAAAAATGCTATGAAAAATGCTTCAGTCCTCTGCATTTAACCAATTCACCTAACTGTGGGCAGCCAACAATGGCAACTCAAGGGTATCTCAGTGGTCTTGGAATTTGAACCCACAACCTTCCGATTACAGGGGCAACTCTCCAAGCCAGGCCATGAGTTGCCCATATGCAACATTTAAGTGCTTGGTATGATGTCTAGGTAGGTGGCCAATGTCAAATTGATGTCCACATGAATGCCAAGACACAGGATTTCCCTGCAGAATACAGATTCCCCAGGTAGGCAGCGCTCAGGTGTATTTCTGTCCATGGTATGTGAAATAAAATCGAACTTCTCAAGCCAGGCTACCTCCTGCACTGAGGTTAGTTGGAGAGATTGGGGTTTTCCACTCCTGAGACCACTGGTGGTAGGTGCTCACCACAGCCTAACATAGCCTCCACAAATCTTTGCTGTTTCATAGATGCTCAGACCCACTGTCTGGCCATCTTCTATATCCCAGACCTCTACAGTTGAGTGGCTGGGTGAGTGTGGTATTTTGCTTATTGAGGCCGCTTGCAAATGGACACAACACTAAGTTAGGCTATGGTGTGAGAAATAAATAATAAAATGTAAACCAAACATGATAAACAATGTTTTAAAACAGAAAAAGACAGAATGAATCGTGTGACAAAGACATATTCAGCGCTTGCTTGAAAGCCTCTCCAACGACCCCTAGTGGCTAAAATCTGGCTACAGCTGCTGTAAGTGGTCAAATTCTGCTGGGGACAATGAGTGACATGTTTAGAACAATGGCGGTAAAAGTGGTCAAATTCTGCTGGGAACAATGATGTGACTGGCTTATAAATAACTAAAAACTTTTCTGCTGATTTTCTGCATGTCTTCTTTGACATGTATGTGTGTGTGTGTGTGTGTGTGTGTGTGTGTGTGTGTGTGTGTGTATTGGAGAAAGAAAAAGCTGGAAATGGCAAAAAGGAATCTCATCATTTATCCATCAATTTCAACACGAGCTCAATCCTCTTCCCTGCCTCTCAGCAGCAGCAAACATTTAGCGGATCCCCCAGCGAGCCACGGGCACATTAATCTTGATAACGATGAAGAGGCATTTTTCCAGCAGCTCTTGGGCTGAGGAGCTACTTAATGGCAGTATTCTGCTGGCCTGCCAAATGCCAGCCTAACCTATCTACAAAACCGTTCCACGCTGCAGGGTGCAGCCCATCAGGGAAACATCACTTCACTTACACAAACTGCGATTTTGAAGGGTAAAGTGTTCTCTTTATGTGCTGTCTTGCATTTGGTGATCAAGCTTTGCACTTAAACAGAAACTTTCATGCTAATGCTGCTAATGATGGAGCAAGGCTAGTCGGAGAACATTAGAAACAGCAGGTGAGATATGCTAAGCTGATCCTCCTCTATTCCCTTCAGAATTAGACACACAACATTTTTTTAGTGGTCCTTAATTGAAGGTCACATCAGGCAGTGGAGAAATGTAATTAGAAGGCCATCATACACAGCTAATATTCATTATGATATTATGTTCAGTCAAAGCCTTATTTTAGTTGCTAAATTGCCAGGATTTTTTTGTGACACATTTTGGTGGATTGTGTGAGTTTTGGTGAGCATATACTGGTCTGATTTGTCATGATTTCAGGTTATAAAAACTACAGAAAATCAATGAAGTGATTGATGAGGAAAATGCTAAACAGACCTAACTTTTGGCCATATCTAATCACATTTGGTGACATTTCATGCACCCCTGTTTAAAGGAAGTCACGCCCTTATCATTAAGGCAAAACATGACATGTTTTTTTTTCAGTCAAAATTACTGATTGTTTATCCAACTTTATTAATAAAGCACACATTTATAGCTCTGCAAGTGATAAAAATCATAATAGCTCATGTTCAGAGTAGCTGTTCAGAGTAGCCTGTGAAGATAAGCATATTTTAAAAGTGCGCATGAGAAATACACTCATAAGCCTGCCTAATACGTGTATCTGGTTCACAACGATGTTTCAGTTGGTGGCATGTGTCGAGATCCAGAGCTTCCCATCAGAGTAATTGCCAAGAAATTTGCAAGATTTGGGACTCACAGGCTTCAATCACAATGCAACTGCAATCCCAATCCCACCCAAAAGAGGGTGTCTGTCACTGTAACCCCTTCACCTCTTTAATTATCTCCATACTTCCATTTTTCCTTTTATCCTTATCTTGACCCTCCCCTTTTGGTCTACTCCCCCATTATCCCGCCTCTTCTATAGTCTGGCCTTCCCAAATGCGTATTCGTGTGTTTCTCCCCAGAAAAACTCTTAGAGGGGAAACACATGTTTGAAGTCTGCAGACAAAAAGGAGGAACGAGGAAAGAGCACTCCACATGAGAGCACAAAGAGGCATTAAGGACTTTTTGCACTTTTCCAAACTTTTTCCATATGTGTGAGTGTGAGGAGATACCATAGTTTGTGAAGTACATGGAACTGCTTGTTTTCTGTGTTGCATGTCATTCGAAAGGGGTGTTATATTCCTCTTGCAACCGAATGTAACATCGTAGCTGAGTTGTGAGGCTGATGTGTTCACAGATGTAAATGTGTCTTTAGACTGAGAGTTTGCTTTTTGCAATCTGACATTCATTTTCATATGTTTGTGGTGTATGGATATAACATATTTCATTGACTTTTTGATGACTTTGAGAATCACTTTGCAGTTGGCTTAGTCATTTTCTGCACCAAAGATGCATTCCACCCCACTTCTCCTATCCTTTTCCCTCCTTTTCCTCCTCTTTCTGTCAAATTGCCATGTTTTTGCTGGAATGGACTCCTGCTCTGACAAAGAAGGCACACCTAGCCGTTGCATGCCCAAATTTGAGAACTCTGCTTTTAATCATACTGTAATGGTGTCAAACGTATGTGGCACCCCACCTGAGGACTACTGTATGCAAACAAGTTCAACACGTTTATGTCATCGTTGCAATGCTTCAGACCCCGAAATGAACCACAATGCCACCTACCTGACAGACTTTCATATCGATGAGGAACCAACCTGGTGGCAAAGCCAGTCCATGTTCTACGGAGTACAGTACCCTAGCTCTGTCAACCTCACTCTGCACTTAGGTAAGAGATTCTACCCTTAATAGTCCCTATATTAGAGTACTGAATATATGTTTGAGACCAGAAGTTCTTTAATTTTGGCACTGAAGTAAAAAGGCTAATGTGGTTATGTAGAAATGAGTAATGGAAGCATATGAACAGCAGATTAATCAGTTTAACCTCTCCACACACTTGGCTCAACCCATCATTGGGTTCAGACTTGGTTATGTGGTTTCTGAAATACTGTTATTTCAGAAACCAACTGTTTGTGTGTGTTATGCTATCTTTAGTAAAGATAAAGATATCTAACTGTTCCAGATCCCTGTATCCCTGTATGTTTTCTGGTTTCATGCAAAACAAAAGTAGCAGATGAACTGCATTAGCCACAGTAAATTGTGCTATCTTTAGATATCTTTATCATTTCCTGCCTCATCCATCTGTGATCGCTTTTTCTCATTAGATTTTTGCTGTCACTATGGGTAAAAAGTATTACTGACCTATAGCCTGTGGAATACAGTGTCACATATGTAATCCATTCATCTGCCATATTGCTGCTAATAGTATAACAATAGTATTGCAAACCCAGTTCTGCTTCCTGTTTGTCATATTGGAACCTAGCAGTTGTAACAGATGTGTTCTTATGTACTCAGGGGGGTGGTCATTTGCACCCCATAGATTGTTTAAGAAAGGGCCTGTTTACATTTTGTTGCCTTCGATTAGAACATCCCAGATGTGACCTATTTTGAATGAAGCAAAAAGTAATTGACAGCAATATATTTGTCTTCCTTTGGGATTGCTGGGCCAAGCGACAGCTTCCTGCTATCTTCTTGGAAATCTCTCCTTGATGTTTACATGAGATGTACTGCTGTGAGAGCTTCCAAACAGGGACAGATTTGGGGTTTCTTAGGCCCCTAGCAATATTATGTCAGGAGGTCCCAATTAAAGTACAAAAAATATGCAACACAATCTCTACCTCAGTCCTTAGAAAGCGAGCAGCATGGATACTTATTGGAAGCGCAATAAATGGTAAATCGTCATCAAAAAGTAAAACAGCTCTTTATATGGAAGTTCCCTCGGTTTGATGCTCAAGGTGTCAGATGTCATGCTGAGCTTTGTTTGGTGTTCCTATGTTATTGTAATTTGATAAACATGTAATAATAATAACTGCTACTGGGGTTTTCAAAAGCGTCACATACATGTACCACAAGATCTTTGAACCCAGGAGGACTTTCAGGATAGTCTTTGCCCACAAATGGTCCTTGAGAGCAGCTGAGCAGCAGTCAATGAACATTTCAGGCAAAAATCATGGGTCATATGAAGAAAAAGTTGCACTGGTTTTGACTACCACTTCATGTGAGTGGCATGTTTGAGAACAAACCATAGCAACTTCAGCTCCAGGTGAGACTTCTTTGGCTGATGACTCAGTTACTATGGTGCACCTTCTTCCCACTTAACTTTTCTTCAGTTTTCTGCCTTTACTGGATGTAAGCAAGTTTCAAAACTGCACACCAGGTCCTAAATCACATTTGAACTTCATGAATCCTGAAAAATGCATTTAATTTAACATGAGAACACGTTGTAAATCCTTAGACATTATGGACCCCAGTTTGCAACCCAAAGCTTTTAGCCTTTGAAACTAATTCATAAATTATACCATCTTCTCTTGGTAGCCAGAAAACTGCCCAACCAATTTCACAATGTCCCTAAACATCTTAATCTTCTTGACTGAAAATGTACTGAGCTTGGAGTAATGTTTCTCAAGAACGCCATGTCCATCTGTTCTGAACAAAGCAGCTACAAGCATTTTAAAAGCACCCATGAAACAAAGGCAGATTGCGTTTTTTGAGATACCTGACATCTTATCTCCAACAAGCCTTCCATCACCAGAGAAAAAAACGTACAAATAGCAGAGAACCTGTGCTCCTCAATGCATGCTGTTCATATAAAAAGAAAACAAGTACTTTTTTGAAAATCACAATGAAAAAGTTTTAAAAGCTTTTATCTGGAGGATGACAATGCATGTCTGACTGTCAAACCATGTTGTAAAGGGCTCATTGTGTTAGCTGTCACTTGGCATGCAGTGCTCAATGTAAAACAGCTGCCCATAAAAGCAGCCCTATTGTCTGTGAAGCTAATGTCTTTCTGGCCTATCACACTGCAGACTCTTCTGAATGATTTTGTTCTTGTTCATGTAACCATTATCGCTCAACAAAGGGGCCTCTTTTTTCTGACTGAACTGGTTATATGGGAGCCAAAAATGTATAGCGATCTCTCTGGTGGGAAAGTTAGAAAATAACAGGGGTTTTGAAAAGAAATGTTGACCAATAATGACATCACCTGAATGCATGCTTGTGAGTCAGTGGGCTACATGAACCCTCTGTGCCAATGACTTGTAGGTTGTTGGTTCTCTTTTCACTGGTTGGTTCCTGCTTTCATGCTTGTCTTATATTTTTCGTACTTTATTTAAATAAGTAAAGTGGTCCAAGCCTGAACACAGCACAGCACACAGTGTGAACAGTATGAAATTCTTTCTCTGTATTTAACTCATTCACCAAGTGAAGCATTGGGCAGCCAATGACGCGGGATCTGGGGAACAGTTCCATGCTCACGAGTACCTCAGTAGTGGGATCTGAACCTATGACCTTCCACAGGGTAGACTCCCTAATCACCCGGTCATCAGCCAACCCAAAATTTCTGCCCTTTTTGATGCCTGAAAGTTGCCATTGAACCACTCTGCTACTATGCAGCTACATGTTTGAAGCCTGTCCCAGATCACTGAGGTTCATCTAGGCAAAAATCTTTTCGTAATGTGGACTCAAACCAGCAATGTTTTAATTCTCTTCATTCAGTGCCCAGTGTCTTTCTGCTGAATCACCGAGGGAGCATGTATCCATATTTTATTCTCAGAAGTCCACTTATGACATTTGCTTGGCTTTCTGTGCTAAATTATGATTTTACATTACTATTTATATTATTTACATTATTTTTTACATTTTTACATTATTTTCCCAACCTCTCGTTTTTTGCTAGACTTAAGTTACTTTATGTAACTTGTAATATACCACATTCAAAATTATTATGCAAATTGTATTTGTCATAAAGATTAAATATTTTGTTTTTCAATTAAACTCATGGATGGTATTGTGTCTCAAGGCTCTTTGGATCACTAGTTTGCCAGGTGAGCCCAATTAAAGGAAAAACTACTGAAAAGGGACGTTCCACATTATTAAGCAGACCACCATTTTCAAGCAATATGAGACAGAAAAAGGACCTCTTTGCTGCCGAAAAGTGTGAAATAGTTGAATGCCTTGGATTAAGTATGAAAACCTTAGATATTTCATGAAAACTTAAGCGTGATCATCGTACTGTTAAGAGATTTGTGGCTGATTTAGAGCACACATGGGTTTGTGCAAATAAAGGCACAGTGAGGAAGGTTTCTATCAGACAAATACATCAGATTGCTAAAATGCCATTACAAACAGGTATTTGAAGCTGCTGGTGCCTCGAGTCCAGAGAACGTCTTGCAGTTATGCATAAACCTTCTATTCAGTCACCTCTAACCAATGCTCACAAACAGAAACAGCTGCAGTGGGCCCAGAACTAAATGAAGACTAATTTTCAAACAGTCTTGTTCACTGATGAGTGCCATGCAACCTTGGATGGTCCAGATGGATGGAGTGGTGGATGGTTGGTGGATGGCCACTGTGTCCCAACAAGGCTGCGATGTCAGCAAGGAGGTGGTGGAGTCATGTTTTCGGCCGGAATCATGGGGTGAGAGCTGGTCAGAGAGTTAGAAGGTGTGAAAGTGACCTCTGAAAACTATGTGGAGTTTCTGACTGACCACTTTCTTCCATTGTACAAAAAGAAGAACCGGGCTTTCCGTAACAAAATCATCTTTATGCATGACAATGCACCATCTCATGCTGCAAGGAATATCATTGGCTGCTATGAGCATAAAAGGAGAGAAACTCATGGTGGCCCATGAGTTTCCCCCATCCTCCCCTGACCTCAATCTTATTGAGAACCTTTGGAGCATTCTCAAGCAAAAGAGCTATGAGGGTGGGAGGCATTACACATCCAAACAGCAGCTCTGTGAGACTATTCTGACATCCTGCAAAGAAATTCAAACAGAAACTCGTTGGGATGAGATTTTTTTTTACTGCTGTTGAATTTTTTCCTTATTCTGTGTGTGAGATTTTACATCATCATCATACTGTACATTGTATTAATTTACACATATGGTTTAATGATGCAGTACATTGGCACTGTTGTTTTTTTAAAGGGGTGGAGGGATAAGGGGGCATCACTCACATCACTTTTTGCTATCATGAGGGACTGAATTTACCCAGGATAGTACATTTTTGTGTTGAAATCTCTAAAATGACATTTTCTTCTGTTTTACTGTATGAACCTGTCTTGTCTGTGTCATCCTTTTTTAATCCATAGCCACTGTGTTATTGCATAAATACCTCTCTACAATTTTCCCCAATGCACATGCTCGTAATGTTCTTCTCAAGGTGTTTCATATCAAATTTTATCCTTCCTGGACTTGTTCCCGAATGTTTAAGCCCTCTTGAGAGGTTTCTGGCAACACTATTGGTGGTGAAGGAGGTTTTCTTGAAAACATTGAGAACACCCAAGGATATATATGTGGATGAGGCTTCAGCAACTTTCCAGAGCCACTTCTCTAGAGTGGTTAACACTATTGTGCAAAATCTGGCTGACAGAATCACCAATGCCATGCTAGCAAGAAAGTCTCAAAGGCTCAAAGCTCATGCCTTGTGAAAAATGTCACTTTTAGAACTTTAAATATGTCCTATGTGTCCGGATCATAGGCATAAGTCATCTGTATGCCTTTGCTTCCCCGTTTACAATGTGTGTGGCTCACAATTAGATTAAACAATGAGCTTGTAAACACTCGCCCCAACTCCTCTTAATTGATCTTCCACTTCACAAGCATGAGTGACTGGCAGGGAGTAGCCCCAGTGTGGAAAGGCTGGGATCATCTGTCAAAGGCAAATGGTGTGGATCACATTCCATTCCACATTCCTGTTGACAGCTTCTGGAGTTCCACAGATGGCGGAAGTTGGTGGTGTGATTTAGCATTGCTCTAAAAAGAGGTATTGAGGGAGCACAAGTGAATGAGAAAGAGAGAGTGAGAGAGGGATGACAGAGCATTAAAAGTCATCTGTTTGACAGGCGAGGAAGCAAATAACATAATATTGGCTTTAAAAGAAGGAATGTCATCTGGCAACGGGCCGCCATTGACCTGAACTGAATGATAGTTCTGGGGCCGAGAGCGGAATGATGTCTGAACAGGAAACTTTCTGTCTCTCTCTCTCTCGCTTTCTTTCTCTCATGGTCTTTCTCCTCTTTCTCTGTCTCATTGTCAATTTTTGCTTTTCCTCTCTGATTCCCGGTTGGCTTGCAGTTAGCTTCCAAACCAAACAAAGTACATCCTCAACCCAGACATGGACGCAGATAGCACACACATACATTCTGACTGACTGCTTGTGTATGTGTGCACATGTGTGTATGTCTGTTTGAGGGGGTGGTAAACAAAACACTAAGAGGAAGAAGACAAACACAAAAAGCAGCAGGGTCTTGAGGATCCAGGTCAGGTCTTTCCCACACACACACACACACACACACACACACACATGCACGCAGGAACTTTCAAAGGACACTTCATCCATCTGGTTTGCATTGTGGTTTTCCTTCAACAACATTCTATGAACCCATATGAAAGACAGATGCCATGCAGTGCGTTTGATTTCTCAAGACAGAAATTAAGAACCACAGTAGGCAATTTTGACCCTACAGGCTCCAGATCCTGGACATCTAAGCAGTAAATACAGCAGAAACTCATTTAACACCTGTAAAGCTCTAAGATCCTAAGATCGGACAACAGCCCCACCACATTAAAAATGCTTAATCATAGCCACTGAGTAAGCCTTCCTAATAACCAAGAAAAAATCATACATTCTTTAAAACAAATGAAAGGCTTTTTCTAAAACAAAGTTCTGGAAGAATCGCTTTTGGTTTATACTCAGACTGAGTTCTCCTAAAGCTCAATGGCAACAACATTAAAGGTTCCAGAGGCAACTTTCACTATTTTGCAATTCACTGTAAAGTGGAGACCATGTTGATAGTGCAGAGTATAAACTTCTTGTAGATACTACATTGCAAGTAGACGAGATATTTTATTAATATGAATGTCGTGTCTTGCAGATTTTCACCAAAATTTTACCAATAAAACGAAGCAAATGTATGTGTCATGTCTGCATCACCTCCGCTATGTTCTCAGTGGGATTCCTTGGAAGAGTACTGATCTGGGGAATCCCTGTCACACCCACCTGTCTCCACGTGTTGGTTTGTTTATGTTAGGCGCAGCACCTGGCAATGCACCTGAAGCACCTGCTTAATCAGGACTAGGGCTTCTGCTTAATCACTGTTGGTAGGCACCTGCTGATTCAAGCACATGTGTTAAGTCTGTCTTTCTGTTGAGTCTTTAGTTTAGATTACCCTCGTGTTGTGATTGGTGTTTGTGTTCTCCCCTCCTTCATGTCTCCCAAGTTAAGGGATAGCTGATCCAGACCTCAGTGTGCTGTCTCCCTCATTCCTTCCAGGTTATGGTCTGTTCTGCCTCGCTCCCTCATATCCAGCAGAAGAAGAAGACTCCTGCTCTCCAGCTCATGATAGTAAGCTCAACTCTCGCTTACCCTCTCCCCCTTATGCCACAGAAGTGACCAGCTAGGCTGTCCCATTGGCTTTGTTGTTGAGGTAGATGCTTCTGAGGTTGGTCTAGGTGCGGTGCTCTCACAGAGACACAGGACCCCAGGGAAACTTCATTGCTGCACTTTCTTCTTGAGAAAACTGACCGATGCAGAGCGCAACAATGACATCGGAAACCGCAAACTGCTTGTGGTTGAGGTGCCGTTAGAGGTATGGCATCATTGGTTGGAGGGAGTGAGATACCTCTTCTCCATGTACACCAATCACCATAACCTGGAATATATCCGGCAGGCTAAGCGTCTAAATCCTCAGCAAGCACGCTGGGTGCTTTTCTTTACCCGTTTTGATTTCAAAATCAGATTTACGTCAGGGTCTAAGAAGGGGAAAGTGGACGCATTGTCCTGCTGCTTCCCCGTTCTGGTGGTTGACTCGCAGCAATGCCCCTATTCAAAGGGACCTCAACTCCGAAATTGAGCGCATGGCCGCTTCACATCCAAAACCCTGAGCATGTCCCACTGGTAAGACATTCGTGTCTGGGCCGCTTCGGACCCAGTTGATTGAGTGGGCCCACATGACGCCTGCCACAGGACACCCAGGGGTCCAAAAGACAGCCGGGGCTCTCATCCACAAGTAGGTGACGCACCTTCAAAGGTGACGTAGCTAACACCTTCAGGTCTTGCTCAGTGTGCGCCATCACAATGGTCCCCCATACACTGCCGGCTGGGAAATTATTGCCCCTTCCTGTTACACAGAGACCATGGTCCCACGTAGCCGTGGACCTTGTCACGGATCGTTCCATTCAGGAACTCGGCAGGTTCCTCCGGGCATATTGCCATAGTCATCAGCATGACTGGGCAGAGTATTTAGGCTGGGTGGAGTATGCCCAGAACTATTTTCGCCACTGCCACACACTCAACGCCCATTGAGTTTGTGCTCGGGCACCAGGGGATGGTGCCCGTGGGATGGTGAGTCCTCAGACATCCCTCAGGTGAACCAGTGGTTCCGGCGAGCGGAGCGGGTGTGGGAGGGAGCACACACTTCCATCTCCCGAGTGGAGCAGTGGTTTAAGAGTCAGGCTGACCAGAGACAGGGGGAGACACCGGTATACTGGACTGGCAATTGAGTCTGGCTCTTGACAAGGGACTTGCATCTAAACCTTCCATGTTAAAAAAAAAGAAATCCCCCAAATATATTTGATCCCCCAAATAGATCCCCCAAATATAAAATGATCCCTCAAATATATTTTCATGAGAAAAGCATATCAACCCTGTATCCTTCAAACTTCCACTGCTGTGGGGAGTGTCGGCGTGAACTCCCCCTTGTCCAGTGGCTGCCTTCAGTATCTGGTGGACTGGGAGGAGTACGGCCCAGAGGAGAGAAGTTGGGTCCTGGCCGAGGACATCCTCAGCCAGGAATTAAAGGAGGACTTTCACCGTGCCCGACCAGAGCGTCCAGCTCCCCGCCCCCGGCTCCCTTCTTGCCCCCCTTCAGAGGCCGGTTCTGTCGGTGGGGACTTTCATGTCAGGTTCACCTCCACTACATTCTCAGCGGGATCCTTCGCTAGAGAACTGATCTGGGGAATCCCTGTCATGCCCCCCTGTCTCCATGTGTTGGTTTGTTTATGTTTTGGACTCGCCCTGAATCACCCTTGCTAGGAGCCCGCTCATTCCAGCACCTGTGTTAAGTCTGTCCTTTTGTTAAGTCTTTTATAGTTTAGATTGCCCTCATGTTGTGATTGGTGTTCGTGTTCTCCCCTCGCGTCTCCCTTGTTAAGGGACAGCTGATTCAGAGTTCACTGTGCTGTCTCCCTCCTTCTCTTCCAGTTGTGGTCTGTTCTTCCTTGTTCCCCTCATGTCCAGCAGAAGAAGACTCCTGCTTTCCAACTTGTGTTAGGAAGCTCAGCTCTCATTTACCCGCTCTCTCCCTTATACCACAGAAGTGACCAGCTAGGCTGTCCAGTCGGTTGACTGGTGAAATGCGTGGCTGCAGCAAACCTTGGAACTACGGTTCCTGTATTCCCCCAGATTTGGAGTCTAAGAGTATCAGGCTTATAGGTCATGATGTCTTCATGATCGACAAAGGAGTAAACCCAGAGTGAGGACGAAAAACATTGGGCTTGGCACCGGAGTGAAAGACCCTTTCTGTTTGTTCTATTGCCCTTACTGAGCTGTGTTTTGTGTTCTCATTAAATCCCCTCTGTTTATGTTACTCCTGCTTGTGCGTCCTCCTTCCCTGTGGCAGACATGACAGTATGTTCCATACTTAGTACAAGGGTCATAGATATAAACAATCCCTTTAGATATAATAATCCAGCTTTAGACATAAAACAAACAACATCAACTTCCTGAGCGGGTCAGCCATAAATATTGACTCTGGTCAGACGGAATAGAGTTCACACACACACACACACACACACACTGTTTAGTCTATGTATCCATTTCTTGGCAAACAAGTATTCGTCTTCTTGCTGCAACAATGACACACAATTTTTACACACAAATAGACAGAACAGTGTAACAATAGTGTGAATGGAACGTAAACCTTCCAGAATGAATATTAACACATCTATGTGACACATCTAACCTGTTGGCCCAGTTTGCATCTATTGTAAAGTTTTGGCACAGTTTATGAAAGCCATTTTCCAGTCTTTCTTCAGTGGTCAGTTTCTGGCCACAAGACACTGTTGGATAGATATATTTTGTTAGTAGACAATATCAGCCCAGCAGTGACATTGTCGAGCACCTGTTGCCCTAGCTAAATCTTCTTCAGACTTTTAGACAAAATGAGTTTACCAAGAATGATCGAAGGGCTGAAGGGCCATCTAATTCTGCCATTAATCTAGGCCATAAGAAGGATCGTGTGGATGTGACAGCAGTGGAGTTGGTCTGCCCTCACACAGAGACACAGAGCCATCTACAATGAACAAGCAGGCCAGGTGGTAATGGCTCTCACCTTTGTGTGGGTTTGAATGATCAAATCTTGTTGCAGCTGAAGAAATAAAAAGGCTATCAACTCAGCCTTAACTGTCAGGTTTTCTTTACTGCCTCAAGATGGTACAGTGAAGGTTCCAGAAAACTTCCAGAAAGGTCACTTTAGATGCAAACTTCAGCAGACTTTAGCTGTAAAATTACCCAAAACACATGTGAAGAACGTCCTTTGACGTAAGTGAAAAAACGATTGCTCTGAAAATGTGCAGATTTTGGAGTCTTGACCCTGGAAGTGTCCTCTAATAATACATTTTTTGTAGATGAAGGATGTTTGCGAAGATGTGTAAATGTACAATGGTGTGTTTGAAGGTGTTTATGATGGTGTTTTTGAAGGTGTGTCTGTTGATGTGTATGAAGGTGTGTAGATGTACAATGGTGTGTGTGAAGGTGTGTATGGTGGTGTATATATATTAATATGTACCAGTGTTCCATCATTTCTCTTCCATGCTGTTGGGATTTTGCGCACTATGTCACATCAATAAATTTGCCATTTCATGTTGCATTTTTAATGGCTGGTCAGTAGATGTAAGTCGTAGCAGTACACACACTGTGAGATGGTCATCCAAAAATAATCAAAGGCTATCTTTGGTTGCTGTGAAAATGGCCATCTTTGATCCTCTCTCACGGTTTGATGCAGGACCACCGTCTAGAGGCCACAACCAAAGACATCAAACTTTCATACTGCATCCTATTAAGTTCTGCTGTCCTTGTCCAGCGGCCCCCTACTTGGACATGGGAAAATGGAGCTGGTTATGTTTTATTTACAGTTCAAACATGGCTAACAATAACATTTTGTGACGGGCAGGAAAAAATACTGAGATATACGACATCCAAAGTGTGGCTCATTAAAAACTAAGAGGTGCAGATGTTCTGTTAACCTTCTCAGAGATCTAAGAGAGAGGATTAACTGACAATAATGCACTTTCAAATGTTTTTTATAGCCTGTGCATGCTGATGATATATGGTGTACATACTGCACAATACTTTCATTGCTTTGTTATTGTTCTAATGTACTTTTTCTTGTATTGTTTTTTTATATAAGTTTGGTAGAATTGTAAGGTAGTTTTAATGTAGTTATTATGTAATGCAGTTATTAATGTAACAGAGACCTTAATGAGCTAATAAAATCATTTCATCAGGTTTTTGGACAGTCGGTCAAAATTAAGAATTTGAGGGTGCATTTAGTTAAAACACTGAAAAAAAATTCCATATGGAGTACAATAAAATGCTACTCTGGGGGATTTTACCTAATCTGGCAACACCGATTGGGTTGCTAGAGTGGTTTGAACACATCAGAGCTGGGAAAAATCACCGTTTATGCTTACAAATGCAGCCATTTGATCAGCTCAGGTCAGTGAACTGGGGAAGTGAACATGTTTCAAATTCCATTTTCCATATTGAAATATTTAAGCCCTCAGAGAGCAGATTTCTTTTAAACAACATCTGCCCTCTCCTTCAGACAGCCTGTATATTCATTTTCTGAACAAGAGGACCAAAAACAAAAGCATGCTGTAGTTTGATGTTAATAATCCATTGTTCAAAACTCACTGAAACAAGTGAAGAAGTTCTGTCAAATTAAATTAAACTTTAGATCATTTGTAGGCAAAAGTAACTGAGTGAAAACAGATCTTACACCATTTCTGGAATTCAGAACAAAAAGAAAAAGTTGTGAATTTAATTTAGTATGGAATTATCTGCAAATATCTCATTACATTTGAAAAGTGTAAAGAAATAATATTTTCACAACTGTGTTCCTCTTGGCAGGTAAGGCCTTTGAGATAACCTATGTCCGCTTGAAGTTCTACACCAGCCGACCGGAGAGCTTTGCCATTTACAAGCGTACGAATGAGACAGCACCTTGGCAACCCTACCAGTATTACAGCGCTTCATGCTACAAAACCTACAAGAGGGACACCAAGGCCTTTATCCGGCCGGGAGAGGAGGAGAGGACAGCGCTGTGTACAGATGAGTTCAGTGACATCTCTCCACTCACAGGGGGAAATGTAGCGTTCTCTACCCTGGAGGGAAGACCCAGTGCATACAACTTTGACCAGAGCCTTGCACTGCAGGTTTGTTTACCTTCAGCTGTCAGTTATATGCTTTGCAAAATGTTACTTGTCATCAGATCTACCATTTGAGGTCAAGTGTCTGCCATTCTGGTGTGTTTACAGAATGCAAAGAGTTTCCACTAGCTGCTAGCACTGAATGCTGTATCATGTTCCAGCCTTCATACTTTCACTGTCACAACTGATGTTTCACATACAGATGTCACTGAAATACAGGATGTTGTCAAACCACTAATACTATATTTCTACGTTAGGTTCTTTTTATATAGATATTAGCCTTCCTGAAGCATATGTGCTCTCTAATGTAAGTTGGAGTTTATAAATCAAACGTATTTGGATCAAACATTTGATCCACACCAAGACTGGGGGACAGAGAGTTTCTAGTGGGTTGATGAGAATGTACAGATGTTATATCTCTATATAGATGTTTTATACTTGGAATTACCATTACATTGCAATTGCTCCTTATAATATTTGTCACAATACATTGTCATTATTATAATTATGCCCGTGACAATGAACAAATACCAAATCTTTAAAAAATCATTGTAGAATGGTATTGGATCTCAAATATGATTAGGATACTGCATCATATGGGCTCTGGTAATTCCCTGTTCTAGGGTGTATACCTCCCAATATGTCTGAGAGAGACACCCTACCACCACCAACTACCCCTCCCTACCACCGACCTGCCCCCCCGACCCACCCCCCAACACACACACACACACATTTGTTTAACATCTCTGTCTAGCTGTCTGGCCTGCATAGCAGTGTCTGCCTACAGAGCAGGAGTGTGTCTGTGTAACCCAGTAGCACACTTCAGGCAGACAGCAACCTTCTTTCAGAGATTTGCAGCGATCAGCTTAGCTAGAGAAAATTCCAGTGGACAGACGTGATGAAAGCAACTGTCTTTCAAGGGAAATACATTTTACATTTATTATTGTATTGCAAAAGTCCAACTCATAGAATGACCTTGTACATGATACATACAGTTTTGGTGCCAAAGTGAAATATCACACATACACACACAGACAATCAGGGGCAGACTGGGACAAAAAAATGGCCCCAGCATTTTGGGGTAGAACGGCCCACCACATACAAATATGCACACCACCCATCTTTGTATTCAATAAAAGCAGTATTCAACAAAGTAGTATTTAATAAATTGTGAACTTACCCAGTCAAAAATGATGCAGCTGATTTTTTTTTGACAGAGAGATAGAGAGACCGATGATACACTGACAATATTATTAGCTTATTTCACCCACATTCTTAAATGTAACAAGACAAACTACCGCGGCTGTAAAACAATTGTTTTATTGGTGTGTTATCACCATTACTTTGCAAACAGCTAGTTTATTAACCACCACTAACTCTCTTGTATGGCACAGATTTACCAAGGGTGGTTAATGGGTTCCTTTACTCATTAGTGTTCTGAAAGCAGGCCAGCATACCACAGCTTCACTGCCGCCACCGCCAACATCATCAGCCAAAAGGGGGAGGTGTTTAAAGATACGATTGGGCCAGCCCTGTGTCAGTAAAGTAAAGAACCAATGAGCCGCAGGTCAGGAAATAAACTCCTGTGCTGACTTTTTTGGAGGAATGCATTACACAGGAATTACCAAAGCGAAGGGGGTTGGTGTTTAAAAAGATGATTGGGCCAGCCCAGTGTAACTTGGGCCGCCGATCTATGAGTCTTATGGGCTGGTCACACCAATGAATAAATGGTAGGCTCAAATAGCACGTTGGCCCACTAGGAAAATGCCAGATACACCAGATGGTCAGTCCGACCCTGCACACAATTTACTTTACACTATAGAGTAGGCTTTTACATCATCATCATTATCATCATCGGGCGGGCTTTTTAGGCATGACAACATGGTACCACTCCGACTTGTCTCTTTTCTGGCTATTTTGACAGCTGTGATCTTGCTGTGTTTGTCTGCACTCACGTATCTTGATATTTGGTCAAGATACATCTCTCTTGGTCTTCCCACTGGGTTCTGTCCAACCACCAATTTGTAGAAAGCGTAGATGTTCACATGCTCTTCATTGTCCATTCGGAGGAAGTGTCCTATGAACGTTAGCTGGCGTTCTCTTATGAGTTCACATATAGGCCTTTGAGCACATTTCTTGTAGAGCTCTTCATATTTCATATGAACATCCAATTGTCTCGCATCCATGAAACAGCACAGATATGCACACTGCATTGAATAGTTGCATTTTGAAATTGATAGTTGGTCTGGCGGCTTTCAAAATTGGTTTAAGTTCGTTAAATGCCACCCATGCTTGAGCTATTCTGGCACTGACATCCTTAGCTGTTGACCCAACTTAAGACCCAAGGTTCTTGAAATCGTTGACCATTGCTATTTCTTGATTATTGCTGATAAGCTTAATGGTGTTTGTTCCTTGTGGTTGGTTTAACTGCATTTGGTTGGTCTTTTTTGTGTTTAATCTTAGACCCACTGTTGCCACACTGTTTTTGTATGCGTCCAGCTGATCTTGCGTTAGTGATATGCTGTTTTCTAGTAAAGCCATGTCATCTGTGAAGGCCAGTTCGTTTAGTTTCCTTTTGAGTGCTGTCGCTGCTGTGGCTGAAGTGCTATGGGCTGCTCGAGGGTTTGTTCTTACACTTGCTTTGTGCGTGATGTAGCCATATGTGCTGTAGCTTCTTTGCAACTTATGATGTTAGTGGATATATCTGGGTTGTCAGTTAGAGCTAGAGCTGGTCGGTTTGACACATTGTAATTGGTGTTTTTATTGTTAAGTAATGTTGAATAATATTTACACCATTCGCTCAAGCATTCTTTTGCGTCTTTTGGTATTGAACCATCCATCTTATTGATGATCTTCCAAATCGTACCAAATTCATGCTTCTGGTCGGCTAATTCCAGAGCTTTGAGTTGAAGCTCCTTGTATTTTGTGTGAGCATGTGTTTTCGAGACCTGATTCTGGAGTAGTCTCCAGGTAGGCTTTGAGTTGCGAGTTTTTGTATGCCGTCTTTGCCTTGCCTTGACTGTCGATCAATTGAAGTGTGGTGTTGCTTACCCAATTCGGATGCTTGCTTTTAGGTCGCTTGCCAAGTACTTTGTTGCTTGTTTCCTCGAGGGCTAGATCGAGAGCATCGGTTCTTCTTTGAATTTTGTCGGCTATATTGGATGTTGAAGCTTCGTTGAATAAGGCATTGAACTGGTTCTTGAGTTCAATGTCAAAATTGTGTCGAACTTGTTCTGCAGCGAGTCTTTCAGTCATGAATTTGCATCTTGTTTTTCTCTTGTTCTTGGCTGATCTTAGAAAAAGTAAAAAATTTGCACACACAATTTTATGATCAGACATAATGTTGACGCTGTTGAATGATCGGCAGTTCTTGATTGATTTCCACCAATTGTTGTTAATTATGATGTGATCGAGCTGATAATATTTGCCGTTCGGGTCTCTGTAGGTCGAGAGTCATGACCAACGGTTTGAAAAGTGTGTGTGGAGTGGGTGCATTTCAATGACTTCGCACATGTCGATCAGTCTCTGGTCGTTGTCGTTTGTAGTGACTGTCTCACGTTGAAATCTACGGTCAAGATTATGACTGTGCGAGCCAGCATGTGATTGATTTGTCAATTGTACCATTTGTATTCTTTGCAGCTTTTCCTTATTTCAGGTGAGACTGAGGTGGGATGCAAGCCCCCACACACAGAATGAACAGTGAGCTTACCTTTCAAGGACTCCTTGTACTCACCTCGCTCTTCTCTCTTCAAGCCTTTCTCGAGTTTTACAGTGGCATTTTAAAAAACAAAATGATACAGAAATCATAATGACAGGTCATGTCTCAAGCAAGTAGAAAAAGAAAAAGAGCTGTAAGTTCCACTGGTTCTCATTTAGGTCCATTCTTAATTTCAAATGGGCAATGTAAAAATGCCCTTATTTTTAATGGACACACTGATATGGGCTCATTACAATAACCTGTAATTGTTTTTACACTACACTAGTAGTACAATAAAGTGCCATGATTGTAATATAGGGCTAATACTCTGAAGATGCATCACTGATTACATTTGCATAGCCGTTACAAAGCTAAATCCAACACAAATATAATTACACAATAAAATGCAAGTGAGAGTGCTGACTAGCATCCCAGTGCCAATATCCATACTACAGCACTGTCACGACAAAGACCCGAATGACTGTATGATACACAGTTGTGGCGTGAGGGAAGAGCTCAATCGCGACTACAAACGATAGAGCTGGTTGCTCTCGCAGTTATTATAAGAACGCTTCCAAGAGAAGAAGAGATTCCCACCAAAGGAATCCGCGTTCTCACACGTACAGAGAAGGTATAAAGAGAGAGGGTTTGGGTGAACCTGGAGTACTCACGTGATCTGGTGCGTATGATAGTACCCCCCGCTCCAGGACCGTCCCCAGACGGCCCAGGTAGAGAGGACACCCGACGACGGTAGTCCTGGATGAGGGACGGGTCTAGGACGTACCCACCGGGAACCCAGGACTGCTCCTCCAGACTGTAGCCTTCCCAGTCAACGAGGTACTGGGTGCCACGGCCACGGTGAATCCAGGATCCGCCGGACGGTATACGCAGGACCACCACCAATGATCTGGGGCGAGGAAGGAACAGGAGCCTGGGGAGACAGAGGGGAGAAGAAGACAGGTTTTAATTGAGAAATGTGAAAAACAGGGTGGATCCTGAGGGAGGCAGGCAGCAGGAGCCGGTAGGTGACATGGTTGATCCACTTAGTGATCTTGAAGGGTGTGATGAATCTGGGGGTGAGCTTCTTGGTGTCCGTGTGGAGCTTGATGTGTTGAGTGGAGAGGTAGGCTCTGTCACCTACATGAAACAATCGTCCCG